>BMAO01030072.1:0-16286 GCA_019973975.1 Trichonephila clavata
TCTCTAGTCGTTATTATTCACATATATCTAATTGACTAAATCTTCAATTAACAATCTTTAAACACTAAGCAATTAATAGTGAAGCCACTCTCGACTATTTTTCCATTACTTTACGCTATTTAACTAACTTCTATCATCTAACTCCTAACCTCTCTCTCCTCGAACCTAAAAGTTAATGCTTAAATATAAGCCTTGATATACATAAACTGCATCTTCTTCTTCGGGAAAAAAGTTTTCAATAGAGCAATATTTAAAGAAATGGTTTTCCCCAAGAGCATTAGTAGGAGGCTTGCGAATAGACCCGTTACAAATATCAACTAAAAAAAATCGAAATTTACGTATACATGTTATACGTCGGGTATAAAAATTATAGCTTTAAAAATATATAAAAGGTGAGCATACAATAATTAGATTTCTACAGATGCATTCTTGGGAAATGTCTAACATACACATATTCTACCGTGGGTTTAAATTTCCCTTGAATTGTTTATCTGTCCAAACACACATCCAAGGCTGAACTAATGCCATTCATCCGCCTGAAACAACTTCCATTTTATGTTGCACTGTGTCGGCAATTTCTTCGTGTTATTCTTTAGATCAGGGTTCTTAAAATTTCGATCTCCGAGCCCCCCCCCCTTTATGTATCAATCTGACATCGCGGATCCCCGAAATTTTTAACACCCCTCCCTGACTCCCAACTTATTTCTGAGGGATTTAAATATTTCTCAATAGTCCTCTGCTAAACAGTACACCTCTGATTATATATGTATATAAAAATATTACAAAATTTCAGTTTTAAATAAATTAATAATGTAGGCGCAAATAAATAATGCCAATACGATGCGAAATCAAGATGGTTGCATTCGTTTTCGTATTGACACGCTTTGTGAATTCAGCTCTCAATCTTCGAACATGTGTTTCTACCATACATTTTTGAAAATATTACATTTTAGTAATGGCTATGTAGGTGTAAACAATAAAAAAGTTTAATTAATGTTCTTCATCGAAATACATGTTTCTAGTAAATATTTTATTGGGGACAATTTCTAGTCTAGGATGACACGTTTCAAATTGTCCACGTCTTCAGGGTCTGTAAAAGATTTAAATCTCAACATTAAATTAGAGACCTTCGTGGATCCCCTAGAAAGGCACTACGGACCATAGTTTAAGAACCACTGCTTTAGATCAAGGGGCATTGCGGTAGAACGGTAGACAGCCAAGACATTTTGAGGTGATCGCCTGAAGATAAGCAGTTGTTAGCTCACCACACCTACTTACAGGGTGGACCTTAACACCTTGAAAAAATTAGAAGGATCTCCTACCCTGGAAAATTTCGGCCACTCCTGCTTTAGGTAGGATCTAAGCATTTCCCAGTTTAAGTAATTTTTGGATTTTTTAAGACGCCTGTACATTTTCGTTAAACATTTCTCATCTACAATTTTACACTGTTTCCGTCCATCCATCCTTCTCTTACTCTCGAATGAAAACACCTTTCGGAAAATTAGATTTCGGCATCGGTATTCTTTTAGCTTTCTACTGTCCGCTAAGCCTAAAAGCTCAACGGTAAAGTGAGATATTTCGTGACTTGTTTTTATATGAACCATTTTTGTTAAAAAAAGAACATTCCACAAGTACTTTCACAGGTTTCTTCATAAAAATAAAAAGGTGAGCTTTATAAGGCGAATGCACTAAAAATTAAATAATGCCGTTAGAAGGTATATATGTACGTTATACGCCGGAATACCAGACAACAAACTTTGTACTAGAATGATACAACATTCTAGTGCTCTGGATTCCTTTCAGAATCCAAATAGAATAGATTTTTTTTTAGTGCTACAGTAAAAAGCACAGTAGATCGAAGGTGATGCTCTAAACTAATCCTAACTCATCACTGAATATTCCGCTACCGTAGCGCATTAAACTGTTAGGGATAGTTTATCAATGAATGTAAAATTAAAATATAGTGTATTTTATTACATAGCACCAGAAAACACTATATGCTGTTGACAATGGTCGGATATAAAGTCACGTCTTAAGTAAATAAGGCTTAAATTTCGGGATGTTAGATTAAAAATGAACAGGATCTATTGAATAGGAATTTTCACATTTTCTTTGACAATTTCTTTTTATAAAATAATTTGTGAAAAATATATTTTAGGATATAATCCGTATATGTGTGTGAAATATTTATTATTTAGCTTAAAATTAGTTGATTTGTTAAGATTTTAGGGATCCTGAAAACCAAATTTCAAAAAGTTCAAAATTACCATGATAAACTCAGTTTAATGATATTTGGGGAGGGAAGAATATATATATATATATATATATATATATATCAATTGGCAATCCTTCAAATACTCATTAATACTAATTATTAATTTAAAATTTGTAAAAGAAAGGTAAAATTGTAACTATTTTAGCTTATGGCGTTTCCTTGCCCAACATAGAAATTGCTATTTTTTTACATCAATTCCAAGTATAAATAAATAAAAAACTTTTGTTATTTTTCGCAATCACTTCATTTTAAAGAATCATTTTAATACCATGAGGTTTATTTTTCAAAAAGTATTCCTGCGTGATGCTCTTACAATAAATATCTAAATAATATTATCAAAATTATATTTCTTCGGAAATTTTGATTCAACATATGAAATATTTCTACTAATTGAAGATGTTCTTTATTGTTAGGATTTATTTTTTGCTCCATACCGAAATAAAATTAATGTAGTAAAAATGTACCTTAAATAAGACATATAATTGAATTAATTTCAAAGCACTAAAATAATCACCTTAATTAAACATCAATAAGAAAAAATGCATTAAGTCTCTTAAATTTAATAAATCAGCAGCTTTATTGTTTGATAATAAAGGGCGATTTTTGTAAGGGCTATATATACTTTTAAATTCTAAAGTATAAAATAGGTGTGACACATAAGGCATAACATTTACCTTGAATATCACACAAGCTAAAGAATAGATTATATCTTTCCTATGCTCGAGTGGTCATTCTTTACAGACTTGACCATGATGTACCTCAGCATGATACCATTCAAAGACGAATACTTACAGTGATAACACTGTTATGAATACTTTATGATGTCTGAAATGAATTGGTGTGAATATTCTACGTGACTAACCAATGATACTAAGTCACGATTTAATAAATCAATGTGATATATATATTGATTGTCCAAACTACTGAGCTAGATAAGTCAAGTAAAGTAGAACTTGTCTCTGCATGTCATTAGTGTTTAAAAGGATGATGACATAATTTCTTTACAATTTATTGATTGTCTAAGTCAGACATTAACAATCGAAAGAGAATAGAAGAGTCATATTCTTAATTATTTGGAAAGTGTTGACTTCAACAAATTAATAGCCCATAAGATCCTTGGAGAACCAAATAAATGTAGCTGTCAAGCAAATATTACGACAAGGAATTATATGCAAAATTACAGCAATTTAAAACACGTAGTGAAAAAAACTACTGTATAGTAGAACTTGCATAACTATCTGCCCAAGGGCTAGAACGGAGTGGTAAGCAAATAGAATAGGCCCATTTCATTGATTTATGTGTATAATTTACTTTCTTACACTCTTACAAAGCTTTAAATAATATGCTCCTGCATACATAATTTAAAGACATTAAAACTACTGTTTAATATACTGTCCTATTGGTTTAATAATATATATAATAACCTATTAAACCAATTATTTCTCAAGGTTCAGTAATATAGTTTATGAAAAAATATTTTATTTTTTCTTATTTTTGAAAGTATACTGGAATAAATATGTTGTAAATAAAGTTATGTTATGTTATATAAGTGTATTTAACAGTGAGTGTACTTAAGAAGTGCGATATTCCAATCCAGTTTTTATTTTTGCTACGAACTAGGATACTTCCAAACCCTTTTTAACCCATTCACTGCCAAGTACCAATTCTCGTAGTAAGCATGTGTACCAAAACTAACGAGTTCATTAACGTCACAGAGATATGGATCTGAACAGATTCTCCATCCCCCTATCTGAAGTTTTCGTGACCTTATGTGGTTGATTCTGGATGGTAGAACGAATGTCTTGCTTTGATGAAAAAGGTGCAATCTGATTGGACGGCAGGACTAGGCAGTGGGTGGCGACAGATTAAGCACTCTTGAGGTTTTGGCGGGGAAAAATGAAGTTGGTAGCAACTGGGATTTGCTATGGAACTTCAGGTTGGGAGTAGGAGCATGGACATTGGCTGTGAACAGTGGTGAGACACCTCTCTAATTAGCTGCCCTGAGATATGGGGTAATGAACCTAGTTGTACCAAAACTTCCTGCTACGAGAAATTTATAGTGTGTGCTGCAATTTTAGATTGATTACTTATTCCATTTTGGTTAGGAATTATTAGAGAGGATGAAAAAAACATTTATGTAGTGCAAAAAACATTAATTATCAGTTTTTATTATTACAATTTTAACTTAGACGATTGAATTATAACGTAATCAAATTATATATGTGTATGAAGATATTCCAAAGTTGAAAAAAAATGTTTTTATTGTTGCTGTGTATGATGAGCTTTAAAGCAAGGATCAATACAAAGTGTTGGCGTTGTTGGGATACACTGGACAAAAATACCTAGTCTCCCTATGTTTTTTTTTTTGCTTTGTACACATGCGACATGGCTTTGTAGGCCTCCTTTTTTCTGTAAGAGGAATATGCTATAAGTAATGAAAATCAACAGTATTTGTATATAGTTGATGTTTTCCTTTGCATTGGATTTCCTTTTACCTAAATTGACACACATCCTCATTTTTTTTTATTCCCTCGATTTCTTTGGTATTGAACATGTATGCATTCTGCAGGAATATTTGGAAATCGAGTAGAGCGGCTTTCTTGTACTAAATGGAATGGTTTTCCTGAGGTCTGCTAATTATTACTTATCAGTCCATTTTTATTACTTACAACTCTTATAACTACCATTCGTCTTATAGGTATATTCCCATTGAGGATCATTACACATCCGTATGCAAATCTGACATAACATTACACATCTGACTGTCACCAGATAAAATTGGGGACGAGCTTCTAAAATCAAATGAAATAAAAAGAAAATATTTGTATAAGAAGATTGTATATAAATATACTCCGAGATAACTCGTAAGTGGCACGTAGTACAGAATCTTATCAGTGACGCCAGCTACGAGTAATCTCGAAGTGTTTTGTTTTTTTAAAATTGCTATAAATGTGCCCTTTCAATATTATATCAGTAACTTAATATTATTATATTTTGTAAAAATTTAATGTTTTTCCTTCAAAATATAAGTTTGGCACTCGGGAGAGAACGGCTAAATTTGCCTAGCAATGAATGTGTAAATTTTCTAACTGTGTGGTTACCTGTAGTTACCCCTTACATTCGAACCCTCCTGTCTATCTGCAAACCCAGCAAGATGGTAAGAGGAACTAAATAATCCACAGACATTATGCAATTAATTTGATTTATAATTCTTATACTGATTATGAACAAATACAGCACAATTCTAATTAAGGTATATAATAATGGTAGAGTGCAGAGTGAGTATTCTAATTATACATATACAGAACCTTAGCTGAATCTAAGACGGCTTAATACGTTCATTTACAACTACGTCGCACACTAAACAATCCGCTTTTACTTAATCAAAAGTAGAATGCCTGGATCCCTGATGCTTCGGATCCTTCACGGGAAACTTCAGGCACTCTTTTGCTTGATCAATGACGATGCACTGCTTTTCAATCTTTACTAACCACTTCTCCTTGCACACATCAAACTATCAACTTCACTTAACTTGTCAACAACTACGTGTAGACAGCTCACTTGCTTCACTTTACTCACTTGACTTAACTTGACCTCTTACTTCACTCTAAATATTCTTCATTTACATAAATCACGCCTGTTTCTTGATGAAGGTTAGTTGAAATAAATATTTGATTTAAAGGGAAAGAAGAAATTAGTAAAAACGCGTATAGATCGTCACAACTGTACATAATTTAGTAATAAAAGATACATTTACAATCCGAAAAATATACTGTACTACACCAAAATATTCATGGTAAGAAATATGATAAATCTCACTTAACGTTTAAGTAACATGCTGGGGAAAGCCATTAGAAATGGATAATACCAGTTATAGATGATCCATATCCTGTATCTCTGATTAAACTATGGCTTGGTTATAAAATAGCATTGCGTGTTAGGCAATTTACAAACAAAATTTGATCTCAAAATTGGAGAGATTTGTCTTTCAATGCAATATTCTGGAAGTTAGAACTAAGAAAAAATGTGTCAATTTATGAAGGTTATCAGCTTTAGGAAGGCGATTTTAAAGTGTTACCCTAATTTTTTAGAAGACTAGACAGCTAATTATATTTCTTCTTGAATGACATATCCTTTACATCTTGTTTCCGTTCGTTCTGGAATTTATCGTATAGTCAAATGTCCGCCATATTATTAATGCTAGGCTATGGAATTCTACATTCTGAAATGTATCCTCCAAAGATTTCGTTGCAGTAGATGATGAGAATGTGTGAGCAGCCCCAATTATGGCAGACAAAGATATTTGGAGTTTGTTCAAAACTCAAAAATATCATCGAATAAATTCCGATGATGATAAGGAAATGAATAATGCAGCTCCTTTACCCACGTCATCTGAAATGAAGAACATGATGGAAAGTATGCGAGTTATTCAGACGCACATTGCAATGAATAATAAAATGGACCACATAGAACAATTTGTTGACAGATTTATGTTAAAAAAAGATAATGCAAAGAAAATAATCAGATTATTTCCCGAAAACTCAATAAATGTTTTGTTTTTTTCAAAAATCTTGAAAAATTTGTATTAAATTTCAATAAGTTCTTGTGTAAATGTTTTGTCGTCATGGTTTTTTATGTACAATATCTATGTAAATAAAATGTATATCAACTTAACTTTTGCTGAATATGTTGTGTTCTTTTAGCAATATCCTATAACATGAAAAAATATTTCCGTTTCCCTCAGTTTCGTGTTAAATGATTTTCACTAGAAAAAGAAGACTGGAAACTGATCATTATATGGAATAGAGTGTAATTAAAGTTCTGGAGAATAAATTCTGGTATAAAACATAAATAGATCCATATAGCGTTGTATGTTCACTGGATGCCTTAACGATTTAAAGGTTTTATAGTTAACGATCTGATTTTACTTAATTCTGAAACAGACACAATAAATACATTACTTAAATGAAAATAAATGAAAATAATTATATCCAATGCCTGAAATTTATTCCCAACTGCTCTCCTATTTTATTATTACATATCATTTCTGAAAATTATCATTAACATTATAGTTTAATCGTATTTCACATTTTTTGTGAAACATAATCTTAATTATTACTTCAATGAGTAGATTAGAAACAACAGAATTGGTACAGTCTCTTATCGAATATGAATACTTATATATTTTATCTTACATGAATTTCTTTTTTTTATTTCATGATATTTCACAAACATATGAAATTACTATATAAATGTATATAAATGTATGACTGTACACAACTGTATACCAATAAATTGTTATTTAATCTTAATAAAACTTAATAGAAATCATGTCTTAATACCGACAATAGCAGGTTCAGATCTATTCGAATAGCATCAAACAAAAGAGGAATGTTTAAATTATTTTTTATAGTCCTAATTGTTTTTTTTCAAAATAGTGAATTTTTAATTTTGTATCCTTATCAGAAAAGTAAATGCTTTTTTCAATATGGCTTATTTTTAAGCTAATAGTCCTAATCTTATCAATAATCTCTCTAATAATTCTGATTTAAGATAAGACGCGACAGATAAAAAAAAGACAAATTAGTGTCATAACTTGCTTTCAAACGTATTTATTCAAATCTATATGTCCTCGAACAAATTTCGACAGTTTTTGCATCTGTTTCCAGACACATGAGCGTTTTTGGAAATGAGCGGGCCAATTAGCTTGCGCTTGCACCAAGCTCAAAATTCAGTTAATATTCCTAAATCCTTTTACATGAAGATTAAGAGGGAAAGAATGCTGAAGTCTTGGAACCAAGAATATCTCATTTCAAATAAAGGGAATTTAACAAAGAAATTTTTTTCCATCGATTATTAAGAGACTACCTTGCTATCATTTTTGTACTAATTACAAAAAAAAACCAATATCCCACACGTCATGATAACTTTAAAAGTTATTTGAACTAATTTAATTTGGCTCCGTCATCTTCCTGCTATTGTAGTATTGGAGGCGAGGAAAATATAGAATATGTGCTCATTATGTGTTCAAAGTTTGTCAGAGATAGAAAGATGCTAAGACATAGGCTCTAAAAGGCATTAGTATAAATTGGCCTCGAGATTTTCACCAGAAGAGCTTTTGAAAATTTTTGTAAATATATTGTAAATATTTATAATCCTTCATCACTTTTATATATTTTTTCCTCGTGTAATATGTTTGATACATACTTCTATAAGCCCCATGTGATACTTTGTGGTGCAGGTAGTTTATAAATGTTTTTAAAAAATATCTGTTGCCAACTGCGTGTTCAAAATTTTTGCTTTACGTCTAATGATAGCTATGTATTATTAACGGAGCTCCTAATATGGAACTTCGATACATCATAGGACAAGCTATCTCAACTGCAATTCTCTCTATCCTGATTTCCTACACCAATACATATAAGGAATTTGAGATGAGTTTGATTTAATTTGCAGTACCCATACTGTTTCGCATTACAAGGCTTAAATGGAGTAGAGCACTATTCGTCAATCACTCGCAATCTTAATTATGAACCACCACAGTCTCTAAAAACCTTAATCTATATATATAAAGGAGAAAAGCGACTCACTGACTGACTGACTGACTGACTAATCACGATATCTCCGGAACTATTCAACCTACAGACTTGAAATTTGGTAGACATGTTCCTTTCATAGAGTAAACGTCAGCTAAGAACGGATTTTCCGAACTTCGAAACGCAAGGGGCGTTAAGGGGGTTAAGGGGCGTTATAAATAATTGCTTCCATGTTTAAACTACTTGATGTACAATCTTGAAATTGGGTAAGCAGATTCCTTTCAGAGAGTAGAGATCCCCTACAAAATGAGTTTGGTGAAAATCGACCCCCAAGTGGCGTTGCAGGGGCTTAGAGGGCGTTATAGATAATTATTTCCATTTTTAAACTATTTGACGCACTGTCTTTAAATTTGATAAAGAAGGCGTTAGTACCATAAAACAGTGGTCCCCAACCTCTGTTTCGTGGATCAAAGGGTAGCGGGCCACTCAAGGAGCATTAAATTATTTCCATTATATTTACTGGAGTGTATAAATCTCGTGTTTGTGCAACTTTGCATGGAAATCACTTTATATTTTATGTAAAATCATTTGATAATTATTATTTGGTGCAACTGAATTTTATTCTGCAGGCATGTTCAAAACAATTAAAATATAAAATCGAAACAATTTAAAATATAAATAATCAAAATCCCACTCTCCGCGGGCCGCCGTAAAATTATCAAACATTGACCGGACCGGAAGATATAAATGTTGTGAAGAACAGCTATACAGTATTACGTCACGGATTCTTTTTTTTTTCACTGAGGCTGCAGATTCATATTTTTACCATTTTCAGAATTAGTACATTCCCCAGGGTCTGGTATCTCTTTTTAGTGCGGCACCATGTAGGAGATACCAATTGCCACCGGTAATTTTAACACCCAGTTTCCTTCCCAGAGCTCTGACGATGTGAACTTGTTCTAGGAATTTAATTTGCCAAGAGCAAAATTAAATTCTGGATTCTGAGGATGTGATAGAATTCTGAAAGAACTTTCAACCAAATACGAAAATGTTACACGTTATGATATTGAACTGTACATCCTCCCTTGTGAACTTTGCCAGAAAAATTCAAAATTATTTTAAAAAAAGGTATTGTAGTAATTTTTTTTTCCGGATGCCAATATGTATTGGCACTTGTAATGAATGGAAAATAGGATAGTTTCTATCGACTTGTAACTATTGAAGGAATTTTAATGCAAGTATATGCGAAATCACAATTTAACAATAATTTTTTTTAATGGCAATCTCATTATTTTGTTAGAATAACATTTGTACTTTTTGGAATGTAAGTCATTGATATATAATATCCTTATCATGACCTTTTTTCATACTTTGCCTAAATAGCTTTAGGCATTCTATAGAATGCCCAGTCATTCTATACAATGCCTAGGCAAAGTATGTAATAAATCTCATATTTCATACTTTGCCTAAAAACGTCCGGCATTGTATAGAATGCCGGCATTTTATACTTTGCCGGTAACATATGCAATATCTGAACTAGAGTGCTTAAGATTTACTGATTAAGAAGTTTTGTCATTCAAAGTCATCATTTTTTTTCGAAATAAAGAAAAGAACACACAAAGATAGAGACACATGTTGGTAAAAAATTAAAAGTCTCATTTCTGTGGTAAGTCTGAATTAATTTATAAAATCATCTTTAATTATCTAATAAGTCGCAAGTAGCTGAAATTTCCACTATTGTTTTAATATACACACAGGAGTAGATAAATATTGGCCCGCAAACTTCTTTTTTTTGGGAGGGGGTCCAAGTCAGTCTTTCCAAGACAGAAAAAGTGATGTGGAGTTAGCTAAAAGTTATATAAAATATTAGCAAAATAAATGAATTAAATAAAACTGACACTATTTTGTTTAACTTATATTTATTGATTTTATGGTAAAATTTATATCCTTTTAGAGATGCAAATTTAAGTAATTAATTTTTAATAGGTGCTGGCCTTTCGGTATCCTCCGCTTCCCCAATACGACCTCCGAACAAAAAAAGATTGCCCCCTCCCATATGCAAATAAATTGAATTACTGAGCATTGTTAAATTTTATTTACATTTGCTTAATTTTTAGACGTTTCTTCCCTTTTACATGCATACGTAATTGTTTTGCCAAGGGTTTTCTTCACTTAAACATGAATTTCCAAACTTTTTTTTTTCTTTTTGCTTCATATTATTGTACATTCCTATCCTTCATACATGATTCGAAAAAAGAACTCTCCCATTTTAGTGAAGATGTACAAAAGATAGCAAAAATTACGTACCTAAAACCAGTTCAAAACCAAGGATAAATAAAGAAATTTTGATGAAAGCTGTAGCACTACCATTGTATTCACATTGATCTTAAAAAAAAAGGAGAGCATTAACTGCCATTTAATCTTCTGTCCCTGTGGAGTCCAGAGTATTGAAATAAAATTTAAAATCGTTATTATATTAAAGTACTTCCACGTAGTCTTGGAAAACCTTTTTTGTAACACATAGTTACAAATATAACTTCTGCCTGCATACCTTATGAGGGAATTTGGTATTGCCCCTGAAATGCTTGGTCCATCGAAGAATAAAAGAACTGGATATCTAGGTTGAGGTTAGAAGAACCATAATCGTTCTTTTCCGAACATTACTCATCTCTGTCTGGCTGCCATTTCTTTTTTTAACAAGTAACGCAGCGAAAATAGAATGAAAAGAATATGGAAATAGCGAACAAAGTTCCGAAAAGAACTGAGAGACGCTTATCGTCCTATTTCGATGTAATGTTAAATGCTCTTGCTTTATTTTTTTCATTCTTTGTTGTATTTCATGTTTTTCTTTTCTTTCTTTCTTGCCTAAATGATATTCGTTAGAGAGAAAATGACCAAACGATTCAAAAAGAACAGTTTAAAACATGCTTTGACGTGATTCTAGTTTCCTTTTATGTTTTTATCGTCTTTTCTTTATGCTACTTCTTAATTTTTTGCTGCTGGAATTAATTCTTTTCATATTTTGCCTCTTGTCGATGCCAACTGAATTTAATACCGAAAATATTAATTGATGTACATTTTCCCTTCATTAAAAGAAAAACAATTTTTTCCATTTCAGGGATTAAGGAAAACTTTAAATCTCTTTTAATATAAATATTATTAAATATCTTTCTTAAAAAATACATATAATGATTCGAAAAAAGTAAAATCTTATCAGTAATTTAGGTAATATACCTTCTGTTCAATATAATATTCTCAAATATTATTTACTTCCACACACAGGAATTTTACACAATGGAACTAAAGTTGTGAAAGTTGAAAAAAATGAAATAATTTGTAATTAAATGGTTTGTTTTGACTAACATTCTTCACAGAAAAAGAATTAATTGAAGTGAAAGAAGAATCAGGACACCAGCATAGTTTCAATAATCAAACTTTAGAAATGTACTTTATGATACAAAATTAATTTTGATCTACTGGTGCGCAAAAGATAAAGAACAAAACACATTATCTCAATGATTTTTAAAAACTACTGAACCATTTTTAATGGAAATCGGTAGACATACCAAGGAAATATACTTTTCTTATTTATCCAATCTTATTCGATCTCTCTGTTTTATTTTATGCAAATTCAGAAAACTGATAAGACAGGTACTTCACACACTATTCGCTACGGGTTTTTTTGCTTGTGTTTCTGAAAGTCTTAGGTTATTTTTAAAATTTTGCAAACAATGGCACAAAAACAAAGTCTAGACGATTAATCGCAAAGGAGAGCAGTTGGCAAATTGGAAGTAAACCAATTCCAAGTGAAGATAGCCAAATGGCTCGATGGGACCCAAATTGTGGCTCTCAAATTATGGTACCAGCTTCTGGAGACCAGAAAAATAACCGAAAGACCTGTTACATAGCTCTCAAAAGCCATCGCTAGCCAGGATGGTCAATATTTAGTTTTAATTGCGAAACGCAACATAAGAATGTTAAGATACTCAACTCTCAAATGAGCTGTCTACTGCTTCTGGTGCTACAGTTTCGAAGTGTACTGTTTACCAAGAATACTTAATGATGTAGGATTTTATTCCAAAAGACAAATGGTCTACATCCCACTCACTTCAGGTCTCAGAAGAACCCAACTGATATGGTGTAGACAACATTATTTTTCGACAGTAGATCTTTGTTCTTTTCACTGATGAGTCGAAATTTAGTCTAAGTATTGATTCTAGACGTATTCACATATGAAGAGAACCAGGAATCCGGTATCATCATGGTAGTTGCCTACAATGGAGGAGGAGGTGATGTTACAGTAAGGACCAACATGATGTGGACGGTCTGTAAAAGCTCCACGTCTTTCATGCAGGTACCTCAACTGCTTTAAAATATAGGAATTAGAGCTCCGTGTAAAACATTACAGAGGGGAAGCTGGTACAACCCATTCATTTCTATCACTCATGTCCATATGGTTCAGCTGGTCGACAAATATCTCGAGATTGCAGATATTCTGAGGATGCAGTGTCCAGCCATATCTCCAGATTTGAATCCTATAGAACATATCCATGATTCTCTTAATAGAGAAATTTCTGTTCGTCTGCCCCCTACTTAGAATGTACCTAGAGTTATTTGCCTTAAAACCTGGAGTCAAGTACTTAGGAATTAGAGGTCCGTGTGAACATATTAGAGGGATAGCTGCAACCCATTAATTTCTATCAAAGATAACACTCGTTTCCATATGGTTCAGCTGGTCGAAAAATACCTCGAGATTGGGGATATTCTGAGTCCAGCCAGAGCAAGCAGTAAACCTGATTACACATAGTCAATAACGCTACTTATTTATAAAAAATCTGAAATAATTCTAGATTCTAAAAAATATCTAATCAAAATTATATTTTAAAAAAATAAGGTTACAGCGTTATTTTCTAGAAATTAGAACGTTATATCCAACACTTTTCAGACACACATCATCAAAGTGAAAATTTCAATGAGAAATCTTGCTGTGCGACAAATATGAGATTTATAAGTGCAATATCTATGTTATGCAAACCTGTAAAATGTATAGTCACAAACTTATTTCTTTAGACAAGATGTGTAAGAATTCTAAACACGTACTATTTACATAACAGATTTCAACTCTACAAATATGCAACAGAAGTATTTCAAATTGAATAATCCAGATCCGGGTTGGGCATTAAGTCGATCGCGATCGACCGGTGGACTGCTGAGACATTTTGGGGTGACTGTCTTCACTAAGACCTAATAATCATTCCATTATATGAAGGCCTAGAAATACCGCATTTATTCGAATCTAAGCCCCGTACCAAATTCTCAACCAGATTTTGTGAAAATTGAAAAATAGTATTAAATGTGGTTTATCGATACATTATTTTACGTGAAATTAAGCTAAATTTAAAAGAAAAACCAAAGAAGTGAATAACTGCCTTAAAATCGGGCGTATGACGTGCATCTGGAACACAAAAAGGGCGATCGAAATTTACGGATGCGCACTATACGCCGGTTATAAAAATGACAGTTTCTAAAAAAAAAATTAGTACCCAAAAAAAAAAAA
This sequence comes from Trichonephila clavata, assembly GCA_019973975.1. Classification (NCBI taxonomy): domain Eukaryota; kingdom Metazoa; phylum Arthropoda; class Arachnida; order Araneae; family Nephilidae; genus Trichonephila; species Trichonephila clavata. The sequence continues at coordinate 14,369 of BMAO01030072.1, forward strand.
AAAATAAGATTTTTACATAAATCAAAATACTCTTTATTTAAGAGAAATTACATTCTTTATGAACGTAAAAGGTTATATAGCTCTTGAAGTATTCTATTTTTTTCTACACTGGAATAATACCTGGAATAAATAACTTCAAAACATAAGAGGACTGTACACGTATATTTCTAGTTCTTCGTAAAAATGGGGGGTGCGTATTATACGGCGAATATACCTAAAAATAAAACATTTTAGCTTGAAAGTATAGGTGCGCGTTATACGCCGTATTTTACGGTATAGTTATTTTATCAATATTAAAACTTATAAATTCATGTATGAAGCTGTAATTTCTTTAAATACCCCATTCAGCATATTTTTCTACGCCGCCCGATTTTCAGTAGCATTAACATTGGGTAAAAAGTGCGGCTTAGATTCGAGTAAATACGGTATTTTAAAAAAAATACGGAGGAAAAAAATCGAATGGTAAGAGTAAATTTCGTTGAATAGATTTGGAGGCTATTTTACGAAGAAAATCGTAATATCTTCTTGGTTCCAGGAAAAATTTCGAGAAATAGAGAAATTTGTAAATATAGGTTCGTAAAATGGAGGTCCGGCTGTATTGTATACTTTCTTTTAGTCCACTACACCTCCACACTGGTGATCACAACACCTAGAAAAAATTAGAAGTAGCCCATACCCGGAAAAGTCTACCCATCCCTGATCTAGATGATAGACTTTCTTTTTATATCCATTTATATCCCTTCCATATTTTTCGAATTAGTTGGAAATGAAAAAATATATAGTTTAAGCTATTAAACGATATTTAGTGACCAGCAAAGAATGAAGAAAATCATTTTCTGCATCATTTTTTTTTTAAATAGTTGTTGAAATAATCGACCATAAATAGTATATAAACCCAAGGTTCGAGTGTGTGCAATGTATTGAGCGAGTTTCTTCATTTCAGACCAAAAACAGAATTCAATCGCAATTAACTACCATTTGTTTGGAATGTATTGAATTAATTTCAGTCTCCTGTTATGTAGACAATCGTGATTTGCCCATAACCAGCGGTAGTTAAATAGTTGCCACAGTTTTAGTCACGATTCAGCAATAAATATTTCTGCCCCAGATTGATAGTAAAATAAGAGAGTGTAGTTTATATTATTACTCATGCTGACAGGATGGTTTTAACACTTGTGATTCTAGACTTGGTCACCTTCACCAGTCTAGATTATGGTTCTCTGGCGTTTAAACTTTCTCCAAAGTGTTGTTTTTGAATAGCAAATGGCATTCTCGGAGCATATAATGTAACATTTAAACTCAAATGTTTTAGTTTCAATTTGTAGATTAACAGTTAAATATTCCTTGCAGTGAAATTTTAGGTCAAAAATGCTGTTTATTTTTTGTAATGTCTTTAGAGCTTTTAGTGAAATCATTAGAGAAGAAAATAAGTTGATTAGAAAATAAAGAGTCGGGTCGGGATTCTTTTGAGAAGTCGGTTATCATACTCATTCAATTCGCTTGATTCTTTTCTTTCTTCTTTAAGAAAGGAAATGAACAATTAAATAATGAATCAAATTTATGGTCATTATATTATTTGGTTGGTAAAAGAACTAACCCTATATTACTGCATATTACAAACCTTTATGTGTGTGTGCTGTTTATATGCAATGCATTTTAAAATTTTCTTACTGTAAGTACTGATTTAATGGTTTAAAATACACGATCGATAAAGTCATAGTTACATATACCACCCGGTCGAGGCCTTCAAAATTCATCGTAGCAAGAGAGGCAAGGTTACGTCTGTCTTTATCGGCAGATTTGAGCCCCATACAAGTAACAGCACGATTTCAATCCAATTTTGAGGGAGAACACCCCCGGGGCCTTCCATCCCTCATTCCCTAACACCCACCTCTCGAGAAGACTTTCTACTCGACGA
>BMAO01030073.1:0-30776 GCA_019973975.1 Trichonephila clavata
TGTTTAATACGTTAATATTTCTTTCTGTTGTATTTATTTTACGTTAAAAAGATTTTGTATATTCTCAAGCAACGCCATCCTTATATTATAATTTCGATTCAATGTAAACTTGGTGAAATATTGACGATACAGCCCAGTTGGCGTCATTTTTGGAAACTCAAATTTACCGATATGGTGACCACGTTGGCAATTATTTTGGCAACTTGGTGACCACATCGATGTTTCTGAAAATTACTGGAGAAAATCTGTAACAATCACTATGCATGACGTAATCGGATTTTTCGAGAAAAAGCTGAAAGGTAACCGCACGCGCTATAAAAAGCAGTCGTTTGCTAGTATGACCGCTATTGAAGTAATGATTCGCAACAAAAGAGGTTGCTTGCGGATAGTATTTAACCTTACGCATGTGTATATTTAGACACTGATAATTGTGTCTTAGCGCTGTAGATACTGTGAAAACCTTCCCTGATTTATTTTGCGAATTTTAGTGCTGTATACCCTGCATTTTAAGAATAATTTTTGTACAATAAGTGTTTTCATCACTCTTAAGACAACTTCTTTCATCACTCTTAAGAACTCTTTCATCACTCTTGTTCCTTTGCTACTAAAAACATAAAATCCTTGAACCCGATCCACACAACAATATCTAATAAGATAGTATTCATCCATTCTACGCAAAAACACTCAGGGTATCACAATGTTACAGATTTCGATAACATGATAGACCTTGACAATGTAGCTTAGTGGTCAAGTTCACGGACTCGTGGCTGGTATATCATGGGTTCAAGCCTAGTAGGGCAAAGACACGCCGTGTAGAGGTGGCATACGCACGTTAAATCTGTCGAGGCTCAAACATCCTCCTGTTTTTTTTTTTTTTTTTCATTACGGCTACGGATTGGCATTTTTACCATTGAAAACCTAATATATTCCCCGTTTAAATGGCATTCCAATGGTGTGGAAATTAGTAAAAGGGGTACCAGATCAGGTGTCGTCCTTGTCATTTGGCCATTGTTCAAAATGACGAGGTCCATCGCCAATGGCCCTTATTCAATTTTATTGTGGGACATTAATATTAGTTTCTCTAGATAACATAATCATAAATGTTTTTTTATGTAGAAAAACATAAATTAAATATTTGTATAAATTACACGCAAAATATGTGATTGAGAGTAGAGTTTTTTCTCCTTTTTAATATCTCCTTCTCTCTACTTCTTTAATCAAGTGTGTGTTCATTTTATGAAAAAATTTGTGTGTTTAGAAAAATTACTAATATTATCATTTCATCTGAATGAATCACTGATATTGAATTCATTCTCACTTTATTGAATCAATAACCTTAATTGTATTGTTTTGTGGACTTAATTTCTCTCTCAGGAATCATATTTTAAAATAAAAATATCAAAAAAAGAGAGAAACAGGACTTTTTTTAAAAGAGAATCCATTTTATATGTATATTTTTTTAAAACGAACAATAGATAAAACATTAAGGGAAAACATTGTGTAAATTAAATTATTCATATTTTAGTCACCAAAGGAAGTTTTCCTAAATACATCAAGTCTCCCCCCCCCCCAACAAAATATTATGCAACACATTCAGGGACTCTAAGGATCTTTCAAGTAGAAGAAAAGCGAAGCAGAGAAGAAATGCAGAAAAAACCTATCTTCTATATCTGCACTATTAAAATTCGTGGATAAGTAAACGTATGTACCTATTTTTGTAAGGCTATCTTCTCACAAGTCACTAAACTCAGAAACGTGCCAAAGGTACCTCGTAGAGGTATCCATTCCGATATAATGCACTGGTTAAAAAGGTATTAATTAAAAATTTAAAAAAGCACGATTTGTCTGAAATGTTGTAACAATGTTATATGACGACTGGGTTGCGTAGTTGGTTTGTCACCGGCCTTCTGCCCCTAAGGTTGCGCGTCTGATCCCGGCCCAAGTCGGTGGATTTTCATGATGCAGAAAATTGATAGCGTTCATGGCGTATGATTATGCGGCATGTAAAAAATCCCTGGAGTATCCATGTGGCTTAGAATCTCTCGGCACAATTAAATTCCTAAGTACAAATTTCGCATCGGCAGAGCTCAAGTGTCTACCTCTGGAGAGAAAACTGACAGTCAAAATTACTTGCGGTTATTGGTATCGCCTATATGGTGCTGCACTAAAAAGTGATACCAGTTCCTGGGGAATGTACTAGGTCTGCAAAGGTAGAAATACCAATCCGCAGCTCCATTAGAAAAAAAAGTGTAACAATGGTATATGTTGTTATAACAATGACGTAAGTTGAAGTAAATTAAAAACCGGCTTTCAGCCAAACTGAGATTTTATGACGTTGTTATTTCGATTGTATTCATTCACGTTAATTAAAAAACTAGTAATATAAAAAAAATTAAGTCAAATCCTACTTTGAATGGATAAATAGAAAGTATTTTATTAACGATTGAAAAAATTTGAACAAGTTGTATAAATATATATAAATAGGAAGAGAGAGAGAGAGTGAGCGAAAAGTCGGAATTGAATAACTGCTTTTATTTTAACAAGTGATTAACTTGAAATATATTATTAAAATCACAATTTCTTTAACGTATGATATTTTTTACTAATTTTATGGATTTCATTTAATCTATTTTTGAAGCAAATTGTTACATTTCAACCTTTCCCAAAGCTCCCAAGTTAAGCTGGAACGGAATATTTTAAGATTTATTTTTTTTAAAATTATGAACTGTGGAATTTTGAGATGTGTTTTTGATGTGTAACATCTTTACCTCGGTTGCTGGATATTTGTTGGAGTGATTTCGTGAAAAGGGACTTAAATGCGTAACAGGAAGTCGGGGGAAGCGCGCGCTGTTTAATTTGACCAATTCAGCGCCTTGGGTGTGTCTCTTCACTAGCCTCGTCTCAGAGTCCAACTCTACTAGCAATTAAGACGCCCGCCTACCGCACATACCGGCAAGTCTTGTCATTTTGGTGGTCGCATACATTTCTCCGAATCAGTTAAAAAAATTTAAAAAATCCCTGCATTTTGTACTTTTACCGTATATGGAAGGTGGTTCTGCTCTTTTTTTAGAAAAAAAACTATCACTCGCTTCTTATGATTTTCAGTGGTGATTTTAACGTTAACTTCAGTTTGCCAGAAGCTGAGCCGCTCATAGCTTTTCTGAAAGGTGAACTCAAGGACGAAATGAACACTAATCGAAATGTTTCGAAAACTAACACTGGTACTGTTTCTGCCTTTTCCTTACATGAAACTGATTTTTAAAAAGGTCCTTTTTCATTTCATGAAGTCGTAAAAATACAGCGAAAAAGATTTCGAAAATTACCAAATGCCAGTAATAATGAATGGTGAGAAACCTACCACAGAATTCACCAGTGTGAGGGAAACACAACTTTCGGGGAGAGTGTAGGTAGTTGCATTCCTAGTTTATGTGAACTCGAAAAAGACCGTGCACCGCCAGGCCATGCAGGTAGTCGTTTTTATAAACCTATATCGCCAAGCTTTATAGATCTGCAGTGAAGCAGCTAAAATGTAAAAATGTTTGTTTCACTGGTTGTTGTTTTTTTAAATTTCCAGTGGGGCTTCGCATTGGTATTTCCCATCGCAGACCTGGTATATTCCCCAAGAGCTGTTATCACCTTTTAGTGCGGCACCCTATTGGTGGTAGGGTTTGACAGTTTAAGCGCGGAAATCAGGTAAAATACAAACCCTAGGTAATTTACAGACTAGCTAGGTTTATCCATTCAAGTATATGAATTTAGTCCATTCCTCACATTAATAGTTAATTTGCAGATTACATAGCCATCGCTGTGTCCATTAGGCTATCAAAAAACGAACATAAGACCTTTGCTGGATTTTTTATTTCATTTTTTGATTTTTTTTTCTTTTTTTATGGCGCAAGGTTACCTTTGCTGGAACAACAATGTTTTTGTACGCTTACATTCATAATCAAACAAACGGAACAAAAATACAAAAATTTTCTAAATAAAAAGTATCCTATAGTTTATTCTCAAAAATCTTAGCAGCTGAGTGGTCATAATCGTGATCTATAACCCCGCAATTACAGCATAGAGGATATAATTGAACAGATTGGTAACAACCTGCGTCCAAATCAATCCGTCTCATTCACATCGAAGAGCATCTCTATCTATTTCGCCGACGCACCTTGTTTTTCTTGTTACATTTCTCAGAATATTTAAGGGCACACGAGTATTGTTTTGGTATATTTGATTTTTAAAATGAATATCTTTGCCAATAAGAAAAATTGGCAGTTATAGAGACTGCCGATAGAAGTGAAAACTTAAAACTTTTTTGTTTTAAAATTCTAAATTTCATAATGTTTGAATTAAAATTATCACCATCAATCTAGTTTTCACATCTATTGCCGCTCCGAGCAACAACTAAATGCATGTTTATATGTTTTTTTTATTATTCAAATATAATACGAGCTATACAAGTTCATGACAAAATATAAATACAATTCAATTGAAATAATTAATATACAATCGTATTATTTATGGATAGTATTTGTATTTACTTAAATTTCAATGTACTTGATTTTTTGCAATATTTTAATTGTTTGCATCATTGTCATCATTAATTTCAACAGTACTTAGACTTTTCGTACTTTCAATCATTTCATTTTGTTCTAAAAACGATACACAATAAGCGTACGGTAACTAAAGTAAGAAAGAAAAATGTTTGATTCAAATTTATCTAAGTATCGCCGTAAAAACCGCATCGATCGTTATTTTATATTTTGTAGTACTGAGTTTTCGATCATTCGACATATTTAAATTAAGTGTTTCATTTAGAAATTTATTTAGTGGTAGATTTTTATCATCTGCAAAGTTAATATTGAAGTCTCTCCTTAAAATCATCGATACATTATCATATGTTTCGCCAAATATTTTATCGAGTATTTCAGAACCTTCTTTTGTATAAATCTTCAAGTTTTCGAATAAAAATTGTTGTATCTGTCTCATAGATTTTCCAGGCGAAATATAAACGGCAACCATTAACATGTATTGCCAATTCTCGGAATCGCAACGAGCAACGCATATTTCGCCTATATCAGAAACATTAACACCAATGCTTCTAGTGAATTTAGTATGTAGTGAAGTAATGAAGTGTGACGTATCTTGAGTATTGTGATAAATAGCTACGCCTGCTGCTGGAACTTCGGGTCTTTCATAACTTACAACAAAGTTGAAATTCGGAATATCAAGTGGTTCTTCGTTTTTCATACGAATTTCCGACAAAAGCAGAACATTTGACTTTTTTACGATAGCATCATTTTTTAGGTCAGCTCCATGCGCATGCAAACTTTGATAATTGAATGAAAATATCGGTAATCCTTTCCTGTTGGAGATGAATTCTAGAAATTTTTGGTGACCGTTTGTAGTGTATTGTTTTGTAACCTTTTCAATTCTAACGTTAGATCCTCTTGATGACTTGTTGATCTTTTATGATGTTTATCTGTTTCTAAAGAATTTAGAGGTGTTCCTGTTCTACGAATCCAAAATTTCCAGCTGCTGCTAATATTTTCTTGAGTAACCAAAAATAAACCTTTAATCCTCGTTACTCTTGTTAAAGCTTACGTAAACTAATTCTCTAGGATATTTACGATCGTATTCGTAGACAATAGCATCGTAAGTACCTCCCTGTGATTTGTGAATAGTCATTGCCAAAGCATAAATCAGGAGAAAATATTTTAAGAATCTTTTCAAATATGAAAAACGGATATTTTAAATAACCCTAATTTCCTAACAATATTTTTTCGTAAATTTCTAATAATAAAATCGAATGATATAAAATTATAGATAATCATTTTGCAAAAAAACAGAAGAGCATATATTTTATTTTTGACAGTTAAATTAATAAGTAATTATTAAATTTTTAAATAAAATAAAATATTTAATTAAATTAAAGTCGGTGCCGTTTTCATTATTTCTAACTAAAGATTTTATGATATAAGGTAATAAACTATAATTTTGAATTTGTAACCATATTTTAAACTTTAACACATTAATCTTGAATTATTATCAGATTTTATAAAATTTTTAATTTCAAAATCCACGATTAAATTATGATTGAACAACTAGACGTCTGTTTTACCGCGGTAGTAAGAAAACTTCTAAGCCACTGTGAAATAATAATCCGGATTGCGTGATGCATTGCAGAGGTTAAATATTAGAAAATAAATGATACAAAATATTCAAATGCCAGAATATATATGAAGATTTAAAATCATTTTAAATAATATAAAATTTTCAAACGGCAAAATAAATACGAGTATTTAAAATAATTTTCTGTTATTTATTTTTTATTTTAAAAAATATTAGTATATTTATTTAGAACACACTATTGTACTGCACACAATGATTCTTCAATTAAACGCTTCAAATAATAATCAAACAAAAACACTATTTCAATAATGCAATACACATTGAACTTTTCACTAAATCCATTCAATTCCACTTCTAAGATATACACAGCACTATACTTCAGCTGTATAGCTACAGAAATACTGCTATAAGCATGTCGGTGACGCGAATACACGAGATTTCGCACATCCAAAAAGTGTCTGAACTGATCAGCACACTTCGCACGCGCAAGTCAGAGCATGTCGGTGACGAGAACCCATAAGATTTTCCCCTGCCAAAAAGTGATCAACGCCGCTAAAGAAGTTCTCTCTTCAAAAAAAACAATTGTCAATAATTGTTATAGATAAAAAAAAAAGTAGCGATTTCTGTATTATTTTGGAATCTTAGCCGAAATGAGTGGTCAAATTTTGAAGTAATTTACTTACAGCGTTATGTTTTCTTTTCATGGAAAGTTAAATTTACATCATTTTCTCAAACTGCGACTCAGTCAAACTAAGTAAATTTAAGCTTCAAGTCAATCAGCAAAACATTTTGCTCGATTTGCGTCTGTGATATCACTGCAAAACTGTGAAATTTGTGGTCACAGTGCCTAATGATGTGATGGAGGGTGTCAATTTTTTACATTTTCAAAAATATGCTTGTTCTCTTGGGACGGGTCCTATCCTCGACTGTGGCTAATCCGTTGGAAAAAATATTTTTTGATTGTAAACTGTATAAAATCGCTTCCCTGTAGAAAACCCGTGATTTATGTTAATTTGGGTACTATTTAAACCCTATCGAAGTGAGTGTGAGAGTTAGTCGCTAGGCTGCTATTAAAGTTAGAGTAGCAAAGTTTCATTCTGAAATCCTCGGAATTCTTGAAGAGTATCTTTAATCCGGGATATCCAATTTAAACGGGCCAGGCCTGTCTATTGCAGTTACATCGGATCACAAGCAGATAAGTGACATAATTATTTGTCGGAATAATATAATACGGAACTAGAAAACAAAGTTAGCTTGGTTGCAAAGACCCCAGATTCATCATTAACAATAAATCTATGTGCATGCGACTTCAGATATGAGCACCAGATACCTAAAAAATTGTTGACTTGTGGAAATATTTATGTGCACCATACTAAGAGTCACATTTTATCTTCTCTCTCATAAAAACAAAAGTATCGTCTTCCTTACTGCTTTACTGAGAAGAGATGCATAATAGTTTTTCTTAAATATCCGTCGAGGTTAATGTAAGAACGATCATAGACAGAAACATCCAGAGCCTTAAATGCATTAAATAATAAGTTTAAAATAAAACCCTTCAAGTTTTTGTTCTCGGAACTGGCATGTGAGCACTTTAAAAAATGTGTCTTTATGATAATTTTGTGTCAGGGGGGAAAAAGACGTTGTTTTTGCGATTTCTTCATTTTTTCTCACCCCCGAGGCCATGCTATAAATTTCTTTGTTGACCCCTATAATTTTTATTCATTTGTGATTATTTTTCTCACTACAAAAATTTCTTTTATGCAAACAAATGCTCTATATAAAAGCAAAGAGTTTAAAAAAATGAGCCAAAGCTGTAATTTTTAATCTCAACAAATTAGAAAGGGTAGTTAAGGGGATAGCAATGTAAAAAAGGAAGACGTCTTCAGCTTATTTCTTGATGAGATTTGTTAGCTGCCCTAAAGAAAGGTGTTTTTTTTTAAGGAAAAACTTTTGAAATTGTTAGTTAGCAGGTGCTTAAGTTATTTCAAAAGCTGACTTCATTCTTACTTTCTCTACCATCCACAGTCACAATTCATCAATATATTTTTTTCTATTTTATTCAAATAGGAATCTTATCTGGTTTCACTAACTTCTAACGTTTGACTGAATGGCAAATTAAGGTTTTCGAATTCAGTTTTTAAAAATTTTATTTTCTTGTTGATAATGTCATTTGTTTGAAGGGGCCAGATCGAAGCCCACGAAGTTCATCGTGGCAAAGGGCAAGATGTACGCCTGTCGTCATCCGTAGCTTTGAGCACCGTACAGTGGACAGTACGTTTTGGCTCGGTTCACCCCAATTTTGTGAAAGAACACCCTGGAGGTGTGTGATCAAGGATCTCCCAACTCTATATCCCTTCCTTATATCTCACGACAGAACTTGTGGCTCGACGGCTATTTAGAGTGCCTCCATGCTACAAAGGCACGATGCATTTAGAAACACCCATGACTTCTCCAGGATTCGGGCCAAGGCCCTTCGGCACATCAGCGAGCATCACTAACCACTATATCGTCTGAGCTGCTCAAACGTTGTAGCATACCAGTGCAAAAATAGTGATAGCAATGTTTTCTATACGGAAATGATAGGTGGAAGGAGAGTAGGGGATGTTATTGAAGACGGTATGACCAATTACATTACTTCAAACGTTGTGTTGTTACATTGTTGATTTGCGTCTGTGTGTTTCTAATGTCACCCAATCGAGGTTGTTTGATATATGCTCACGAAATTCATGGATGAGACTAGCTTTACATTTGTCGTTAACTGCAACTTTCAACACCATACAACTGAAAGGACTATTTGGCTCGGTTCCCTCCCCCTCCCTTAGTTTTGAAGAAAATCACTGCGGGGAGTGGTCAGGGGTCTCTCATCTACTTTTTCCAACCACTAACCTCGCGAGAAGACTTGCGGCTTAACGGATAATTAGAGTGAGCCCATGCCGTGCTGGCATTATACATAAATAAACAACCATGTTCTCTCCGGAATTTGAACCCATGCTCTATGCTACAGCAGTCAGTGTCCCTAACACCTACACCGTTCAGGAAACAATGTAATTTGTAGATAAGAGAGTATTGCGTATAAATACAAATATATACTTTAGTTTAACGTTTTTCTTGGTAAGGAAGATAATTTATTTCGATAAAAAAATTGTTTCCAGAATTTTTTTAGTAGCTCTTCTGCTTATGTGCTTACTTTCAAAATTACGTCAGAACTTGCAGTTTCAGGGATGCTAATAATTTGAAATATTCTACACTATATCCAGGCCATACACAAAGTGAAATAATTTTGTATCACAGCTGTTTTACGCGGATTAAAATTGACTAGTCTTGAAACGCAAATTTATCTTCAATGAGCTTCCAATCTTCGAAATATGTTTTCATATAAATTTACAGCAGTAGCACACCAACCACAGATAACTTTTACAGCTTCTTTATCCAAGTATCTTTTCAGAAAGAAGAAATTTTCAACAATAAACAAAGATTCGCTTGCCCCAATCGTGGTGCTTTGGTATGGTTTGAAATTCAGGAGAGTTGGGTTTTTGCCCTCGTCACTTAAATGCGGCTAAAAATAACGAAATACGTTACCTAGATTCCTCCTGTTGTTTTAATTGGGATATTAATAATTACTAAGTCCACAATTGTGACTTTAAACCAAGACCAGATATTCACAAGCATACCCTTACCAAATATTTCAATAAGAAGTTAAATAATCCATTTTACGTTATATTTCATTAGAAATAAGGTAGGCTATATATATCTATTGAAGTAAGTCGCCTTTTTAAACTGGAATATTTTCGATTTTTTCAAGATTTTTTTAGAAATATTATGGTTTTTTTTTCTATATTTACAGACTGAGATTTTCATTTATGATTTGCACATGCTGTTTATTCCCTGATCAATGAAATCACTTCCAGGCATATTTTCTCAATAATTATTCGATTCAAATCCTTTAATATATTCCTTTATTTTCGTTATCAATCCAAAACAATCTTCAATGTCATTATACTGGAGATATCCCAGTGAAAATTCAGTTTAGATCATTAAGTTAGTAGCGAATATGTTTTCGAATAACTGCACGCAAAATTCTGTTTTCATTTTTTTTTCTCGTGTTCTTATTTAGCTAGAATTCTTATTAGTTTCATTCCCTTAAAACAGATAACAGTCTTTTGGGTGAGGCTGCGTTCAAGTACTTAAGTCTATGCACAACATGAGATGTTGAAAGTCGTAAAATGTTTACGCTGAAGTTTACTGCGTGATTTGAAGCGAAAACACCTTTAAAGATGGAAATTGAGAGTAATATTAAGGTACATTTTTTACGTAACTGGTCAAATGAGCTCGTGCAACTGTTGCATTTGAGACATTGGAAAAATCGCGAGGCCATGGTCTTAATTACGCTTTCAATGTTTTTAAGCATACACACGGTTTTTAGACCCAATCCTAAAAATACCGGTCTGTTGTGATAAGCTGATGCTCTTTTGAATATGTTAACACTTAGTTTGTGGTGCAATTTGATTATTTAAAAAAAGTGGTTGACCAGTTCAGAGTTAGAGACGATTGGCTGTCCTGTGTTTCTTCAGCCAGCAACAAAATCTCAGCTGACATATAGTTATCTTGCTCGATTCCAAATTTTTTTTAATGATTTGTTCTTTATTAACGTCGCAATGCGAAGCTGCAGGAGGGCTATATGTGACGTACCTCGTAAAATTGAATTACAGCTAAATGAAAGGGAAGCCACAACAGATGTGGTCAAATTTCCACATCACGCGAACTGCAATCCTCTGTGGATTTCATACACTTCAGATCACAATTTATGATGAACAGATTCTATTTCGATTGCTATTTAACAATTAATCGAATACCTCAATGGTTTTAACTGTCTGCAGGCCCCTTGCACATCGAGTTTCCAGTACCAAAAGGGCTGAAACCCAAGACCTGAAGGAAAAAATGTATTGTAATAAATTAACCGTAATTTCCTGGACTCAAATTCAGAATGAATATTGTGTATTCAGCGCATTTTTATATTTGAATTCAGGAATCAGCTATTTATATATATATATATATATTATATATATATATTATATATACCTAAAACCAACTTATAATTTCGAACCAAATGGTCGTGATCACAAACTTGTTATAACCATTGTCCATTCGGGGGTTAGAGTCCTAATACCACTGTTAATCCATCGTATAGAGTGGCTGATGCACGTTAAAGCTGTAAAATCTTACAGCGATAAAAAATATTTCATTTTTATATTTAGGTAAATAAGTTAAAAAAGCATTTGCAAACGAAATATCATTGTTTTAGTGTCTTTTTAATGAAAATATTACATCACTTACGATTGAATTTAAACCATAGAATTCGGCGGTTTAAATTCGATATAAAAAAGACAGTTTTAATAAATCAAAAACTGAAGTCAATTTAAAATATTTTTCCTTCAAAATTAAGTTCGATAGGAAAGGCATTGGCTCTAAATTTGTTGCATTTTAAAAATTCATTTTGCAAATATTTCAAAAGTTGACTAATGACGTAATTTTATGCAAAACAGAATTCAAACAACGAATCACATAATTTTTATTTCGTATCAATCAAAAAAGAAGAAATAGAAATTATTAAACTTAACAATTCTATTCCTGGTGTGACATTTCACGTTGAATACGGACTTTGAATTCATATTGATATGTTAAGTAGAATATTTTCTTCATAAAAATCAATGGACCAGTCAAATAAAAAATATTGGTGCGAAACTTGCAATCTGCAGTTCAAAGACTATAAACAACATCTAAGCCATAAATATCTACAACACGATAAACAAGAGCTTCAACCAGTCATCATCAACAATGACGGCGGAGAGTTTAAAAACTTTTCGAACAATTTTGAAACGTATAGTCAAACGGACATTGGAAAAACTTTTTTCAAAGAACAACTGCATAATAATACATGGAAGCATTTAGCGAGAGATGTTTTCAACAATTGTTTTAATTTTACTAATCACGAAGCAACTCATCATGGCACGTTAAATGGAAGAAAAGTCATGCCATCTTCTTCCAAAAACGTCCCAGGAAATATTCAAGAACCACGTAATAGAAATCTCTCCATTGCAGAAGGCAGTGCAAAGGAACTCTCCGTATCATTCAAATGCAGCAAAAACAAAATTGGCAGGCTTGACGGGAATTCTCATATCAATACAAGTCAACCCTTAATGTCGACTGAACGCAAACCAATGGAATTGTATACGCATGATATGAAGGAACAATTGAACCGAAATCAGTCATCTCTGTCTGAACACAGTCAAATGCAACTTTTCAAGAATAGCAATAATCAACAAATCAACTTCAATCAACCATGTACACCATCTAGAAAAAAACAAATAATTGAAAATAATCTGCAAGTAAATAGATATCAGTCCTTTGAATGCAACCCTATACAATTTAGTACTTATCAAATGAATCAACATTTACATACAAATGAACTAATTGTGGCGCATGAACTCAGTGAAATGGAATTTTGTAAGCATGGAATGAATCCACAATCCAGTGCAAATGAACGAGCTTTCACAGATACACATGAAAGCAATTCAATGGCAAATGGGGTTTCATCACCGCAACACAGACGTATTAACAAATTCGAGTTAAATCTTCAGCAACATTCTGAAAAGAATCCAGGAGATTTAGATTTCGTTGATAGATCATTTGTTATTTATAATGATTCGAATTATATCAATAAGGAAATTCTAGATGAAAGGGGAGTTAGGTATTTCTCCCAGAACCCAAGTTGAACTTAAATCACACAAGATAACTTCTGCATCTAATTTGCCTCTTGAGAAGAACTCCAATGTTCCTTCTGTGGAAACATCAAGGAAACGTAAAAATTCCTTATCTTCATTAAATAACAAAAAGAATCCCGTATTAGACCATTATGATGATAGTAAAAAGGCATACGGATATGAAACGGTTGAAAATATATTAGGGGAATTTTTAAATCCAAACCTACATCATCGCTCTGATTTCGGAAGAAAACCTAACGATTGTTATAGATTCGAGAATGGATTCAATCAGAAATCGAATCACGTTAAAAGTCGTGTAATCCATATTGAAGCAAAAACATATGCTTGTAAAATGTGTAAAAAGACATTCAGTAATGAATCTAAGCTAAAATATCATCGTCTTGTCCATACCGATGAAACATCATTTAAATGTGATGTGTGTGAAAAGGAATTTCGTCATAAAAGTACACTAGATCAACATTATCGTATTCATACAGGAGAAAAGCCATATATGTGTGATGTGTGTGAAAAGGAATTTCGTCATAAAAGTACACTAGATCAACATTTTCGTATTCATACAGGAGAAAAGCCATATATGTGTGATGTGTGTGAAAAGGAATTTCGTCGGAAATATACTCTAGATCAACATTTTAGTATTCATACAGGAGAAAAGCCATATATGTGTGATGTGTGTGAAAAGGAATTTCGTCATAAAAGTACACTATATCAACATTATCGTATTCATACAGGAGAAAAGCCGTATATGTGTGATGTGTGTGAAAAGGAATTTCGTCATAAAAGTACACTAGATCAACATTTTCGTATTCATACAAGAGAAAAGCCATATAAGTGTGGTGATTGTGAAAAAGAGTTTAGGCACAAATATCATCTAAATAGACATATTCTTATTCATACAGGAGAAAGACCATATAAATGTGATGATGAGAACATTTAACGAGAAAGTACTCTAAAAAGACATTATAATTTTCATACAGAACACCCATTTGAGTTTGATGTATGTGGAAAAAAATTTAGACAGATGTATAATCTAAAAAAACATCAACGTATTCGCACGAGATGAAAATTGATTTGAGTGTATAAATTGGGTAAAATGAGACTTAATCAAACACTTCATTTGATTAATAACAGACAATTCCTATGTGCGTAAAATCTGAGGTAAATGTATAAGTGTCGTCGTATCGTAATAGAAATATAGACGCGTGAATGTGAAGAATAAAGGAAATATTTTACAGGAAAACATTTCATACGGCATGTAAAGCGACTCACGCTAAAACTAATATCCTCCTTTTTTTTAAATCATTTAATAATGTTTATGATATAGAGTTCTTTTTGAATCAATATATTCAACAAAAGGGCACGAAGTTGTGCAGATAAGATTCCATTCGTTTGGAATTATTACTGGATTTTATGACTTTTTTTCTGAGTGTAGGTGTTGTGGGAACATTATCATGGTATAGCACAGCGTCGCCCATTATTATATGAAAGACGTGTGAAGTTAACTTTCACAAAACATAATTCTTAAAAGAACACTATAATTCTAAACATACTACTAACTAACGCGCATTGGCAAAATTATTGAAAATTTTATAAAGTGTTTTTGTTAATTGGTTTATGTATATTTTATGCTATTATTATGAAGGATAATTTATATTAGTAACATTAGTTTGAAAATTTATTAATTTCTACTGAGTAATGGATCTATTATTGAATAAATGATATTCTATCATACGTTGTTTTGATATTTTTTAAACAGTTTAAATATAATGTTCGACATAATTTTAAAGTTGAAAAGAATTATGCTTATTTTTAGGATAAGCAATTAATTTTTTTCGTAGCATTTCATTATAGAAACATTTTATTTTCAATAAAGCTTAACTGAATTTTGGAAGATTTAAGATTTTCTAAAATGGCTTTCTAACTATATTGAGCCCTTTAGAAAGTGTGTTAGAACTGCTGAATTTAAATTGTTAATAGTTGAAAATGAATAAAAACATCACAAATGCTCTAAGAATTATAATCTATATTACAATCATTAGTGCTAAAAGAATGTGTTTGTGTAATATGTAATCGTAATTAGAATAGAACAGTGTTCTAGATGATCATAGCAATGGTCAGTTTCGTGCGTTGCAAAATTTTAAACGTTTTTTTTTTCTTCCAATGCGGTGTAACCCTGAGTCTAATGTCAATTTTTATCTTTTTCTTATTGTTGCTATTTTCAACAGAAAAGGAGGGAAAAATTGCACGTAGTGGTCTTGTTAATAAATATTACAATTTCTTTCTACTGTAAATTTGAATCATAACAGAAAGGACGGAAAATTTTAAATGCTTGCAATAAGTTTCAAATGTGCTAAAATAAACGGTAGAAAACCCCACTTGGGTCTTTCTTTAAATCTATATGCTGCAGTTGGCACAAATAATCTGAATAATTTTATTTTCATAATTCTAGTGATAAAATATTTATTTCCGATTAATTCTTGTCCGTTACATTGAACTTTTTTTAAAGTTCTCTTTTTTGCCATGTTACCGTTATTTAGTTCTAGATATGAGTAATTTTCTTCGTAGAATAAAATAGATTTTCTCTTTATTGCCACATTGATACTTTTGCTAGTTATTGAAATAGAATACTCTATTATATTATTGAGGAGCAGATAATTTCAGATAAAACCTCGCTTTCCTCCTTCAGAAAACGAGCATTCCCATCTGTAGTAATCTTTGGCCACACCAATACAAGGTTTGTAAAAAATACAGCTGCATCTAGGGTCCTTTTGAGAATTTGGACAGTGCAAACTGACCTATCCCAGTTAACAAAATATAACAATAATGCTAACATTTTTTATAAATCAAAATTAATATATATTCTGGTAGTATGTGGTAGTTTTTTTTAAAGAAGTAAAATGTTGTACTTATAGATTTTTAAAGAGGCCGAATTGCTCAAGCCGGTTTAACTGGAACAAGTGTGACCGAAACGTCACGACTTTTAGCCGTTTCTAGAGGTACGGTGTGTAAAGATATGACAGCATACACAGAGTGCAGCACGATGGGCTCGGCAAAGAAAAATAGTGGACAGGAAGTGAAGTTCATTGAAAGAGACCGAGAGAGAGAGAGACGGGTATTGAAGCGGGTTTTAATGTCAAAAAAATACTCAGTAAAAGTGACCGTAGATCTGATTCAGCATCAGGGTTCTCCAATGTCAATGATTGCAGTTAGAAGGCACCTTCACAAACATAACATTTACGGCAGAGCAGCAATTCCGAAGCCACTTGTCACATATGTTCATTCCAAATATCGTCCACAGTGGTGTTACACTCATAAAACCTGATCAATTGATAAGTGGAAGAAAATAATATGGTCCGACGAATATATCTTCTTTTACATTTTTCCCTAGAAAGGCAAGGGCACATGTTTGAAGTAGACCTGCATAAGAGTATGACCATGGTTGTCCTCTTTAAAACTGTCAAACCTGAAGATCGATCTATCATGATACGGAAAGCCATGTTGGGGTTTTCGCAGGACCAATCGTAACTCTGAAAGGAAAGATCACAGGGGAGAATATAGAGATATTTTAGATGCCCCGGTCTATTCTATGATGCAAACTTTGGTTCCTGCAGGAGGTAGAATTTTCCAGGATGATAATGGACCTATTCATGCAGCAGGACTTGTCCAATAATAGTTTGATGTTTATGAGGATGAAATTCTTGGTTCGCACAGTTACCCGATGTCAATATAATTTAAGGTGACATGGTATCCAAAATTCATCAAACGAGTTTTTTTTGGCTAAATTGATAACTCATGCCTGCAAAAATTCAAAGCCTTCCCTTTATTTTTTTAATCAAGTTATGGAGAAATAATTAATGCAGACAAACAGAACCGCAACGCCCACATTTCAGATCATCTGCTGGAAAAGAACCTGATAAAAAATGAATTAATTATTTTTCTACCATGCATAAATGAGACTGACGTATGCAGAACTACGTATCCAGTTACAAATTATTTCAAGAAAGAATTGTGCAATTCATGCAAAAATACTAGTTTGTGTACTGTTTATTGGGGGGAAGAACAAATGGATTTGGTCAAGATTTAAAAGTTGTGCGTGTTTTTTTATGAAATTATTATGAATGAAATTAAAACTTCAATACGGTTCTCCCAAAGCACAAGTACTAAATCTCATTTTGATAACTCTGATTATTAAAAATCTAATTCGCAAGAATAGCAAAACTCTCCCATTTTTCATTATGTTTCGGTGATATATATATATATCCCATGTATGTGAAATTCCATACACAATTATTATTAAAATATTTTAAGATACTTATTTAAACAAATGCCCAGATGCAATTCTTCGATTTTGATATATTTTACCTATAAATTGTTACATGATTTGCCTTTCATTCTTGTACAATATTTAGCTTACGAAGGCCTTAAAATCATGGAAATAACAAAATAAAGGCTTAAACATCTTTTGTAAATGTTGTGCATTATTTAAATAATAAAACTGAGCAGGAATTAGCTTTGAGGTATGTGTACTTATTTCTTTATAATTATATTTAGGTAAAGTTTTATAAAATATTGATCTTTCATTTGTTTTCTTCTATATATTCATTATGCTAGTATATTGTTCAGTTTTTCTACATTTTTGCAATTTTTTATGGTAAGCAGTTTTAAGTAAGCTAATTAATATTTCATAGAAATTTCAGACAATTCGATGAATATTATATCATGATATTCATGGAATGAAAAACTATAAACTCCAGATTTCTCCATCTTGAAATTTTGTACATATATTTATTATACAAAACCTTAAGGCCTTTTTGATAATTGAAGCATGTGTTTGAAATTTTATACATGTTCTGAAATGTATGTTTTGTAAAACTGTGCACGCGGAATCAGCTCTAACATATTTAGCACTTTTTCTAAACATTTCAAAATCAAAATTAATGTTTTTTTGAAATTTTAGAAAGTTGATTTATGAAAAAAAAATTTAACAATTAAATATCAGCAGCAGAAAAAAACCCTGCAGTTTTATGCAGTATACTATAATTCACTTGTGAAAAAATTTTGAAAGAAAACAAACATATTTAAAAAGCAGCAAAATTTTAAAAAAGTTCAAAAAATTTAAATTTTGCGAACATTTGCATCAATTTTTAAAAAAATTTGTAGGGAATTTTTATTAAATATTAGCCTTTATAAATACAATTAAAATCAAATATCAAATATAAAATTAAAAAAAATTGTGAAGATGGTACCGTACCGCCTAACCGTTAAGGTCTATTTAAAGCCTTCAATTAAGAATCGATTTCCTTCACCAGCATCACTCCCTGAATCTGTGTACTATCTCCGTAAAGAATGGTACAACATTCTCTAAACATTATTGTGCATTAGTATGAATCAACTCCTATGCGAATCCAAGCAGTGTTAAATGCCAAAATCGGTCCTACGCCATACTAATAAAGTATTCTTTATAAAATCAAAGGTTTTCTCCATTATTTTGATATATCAATGTATGTATATATATAATATATATATATGTTTTATTTAATTTCTCATAAATTATTTATCAAATTCTGAACATTAACACGTTTCTTTATTCAAGACATTTCAATTTTAATTGGAGATGCAACAATGTAAATTATTATTTTTATATATAATGATTTCTGGCACCGGTGACAATAAGAATTAAATTGTGAGAAGCTCACATAACAGGCCTCGCCAACCCACGACACGTGAAGCGATTCTTAGTTGGATCTCTTCACTACGAGATTATGAAATAAAGTAAATCGCGCTCTGTTTCTCCTCTCTACGTGTCATGCATTTTTATATAAAGGCAAATTATCACCTTTTAATTCTTTGTTAATAAAACAATTCTGCTAAATCTGGTTGTGTGTCATTTCTTGTGATTTATGTAAAAATACAACATCTTCTATTGAAACGTGACCCCGTTCGTTAGCATTAAATATTTAATTGAAATCCAAAGATTGTTTAATGCTTCTAAAAAGCTATGCTTTTTTCAAGTTAGTAGGGGCATGCTACGTAAAAGTTTTGATGTCCATATTAGAGGACTGGGTAAGATCAAGGTTCTGTAAGAAATTCTAAGCGTGGAGGCGTCTGAACCCCCATTCTCTTCCAGAAAGATATTTTAATAACCTTAGTCTCTTTCTTGCTTTATCGGCTATTTTCTCAATATGGTTTCTGCAGTTCACTTCCGGGTCTAAAGTGAATCCAAGATAGGTAGGGTATTTACTGCATTTCAAGCGTTCTCTCATTAGGAAAAGCTCATGAGAGTAGTTGTAAAGATGCCTATTAGTCGTGAAGAGACTGATTGTTGACTTTGAAGTGTTGAAAGTAATTTTGTGTTTTCTGCAAACTCCTGAATATTTACTAGGATCTATTCAACTACGATTCCGTTTTGCTAATATTTGCATCCCTGCACCACAAAACGACATCATCAGTGAAAAGTCCAATTTACAAGGGTAACATATTTTTCTATCCCGGAAATAAATAAAGAGAAAAGATTTGGACTCAAAACGCAATCCTGGGGAATTCCTTGATACGTTTTCTAATAACCCGAGAAATTAACATCAAAATTGACACAAAAATTTCGGTGATTCAGAAAGTTTGAGATCCAGGCAGAGCTTTACCTTTAATACCGAAAATACTAAAGCACTTGGAAAAAGCTTATATTTCCATTCCCTATCAAAGGTCTTTGACAAATCTAAAAATGTCACCATGGTGTGTCTCGTTGGTTTGTGATTCTGAGAATCTCTAACACACTGGGTGAAGTATAACATTTGGTCAATAGTAGAGTGACCCTTACGGAAAGCAAATTGCTCCAGGGGCATTAAATTATTAATAATCCTGTATAATTAATGTAGTTAAAACTTTCAATCCTTCAATGTATTTTCTTTGCATTTTTTATCAAAGCAATCCCTTTTATTGTATAAATTGACATTTGTTGCGTTAGAATTTAATTAACAGAAAGATTTGTAGAGAGATGTCCAGATTACTAGATTCACACTTTTAACGAATTCCAGAAAAAAACGCCGTCTCACGTCCTTATTATTTGTTTGGACTCATCTCTGACACTGAAGTCAGTTTCTCCGGATGCTGAGTCCGTTCCTGTTGCGGGAGCGGAAACAAGTTAATTATTCTCTTCTTGTCACGGGTAGGTGGTCAAGTTCATCACGAGGGGAATAGTAAAAAGAATCATCAATGCCTTTTGGGAAAAGAGCTTAGAAAGAATTACTTAAAGAAAAAAGGTTCCCCTCAGCTGCTGTGAGAGTGAAATGGGCTGCTTAAAACAAAGGTGTTCGCAACGGCTTAAATGTATCCGCCGTCAGCCACAAATTTGTTTATTTCCACTTATCGGAAATCACACTGAATGCATGATGCGCAAATTGAATTTTAGTTTCAAATCAAGTTTGCTTCTTAGCTTTATATATATTTTTTCTAAGTTATTCATATATTCTTAAGGAGACAAGATTTGAAGTTCCAAAGTCAGGATACTATATATGCACTTTTTAAAATATTTTTTTTTACAAATAAGTTACTTTATTGTTATTTGTTATCGTGGTTGAGGTGATATGTAGGTTAAAATGCGTATATGAATCAAAATAAATAATTGTAGTAATAATGATATTAATAATGTATAGATAAATAGATAGATGATGCAATATTGCATCGCCTTTTTCTGAAATGTGTGAACGTGGCATCTTTTGTGAAGCTAAAGTTGCGGTTAACAGGAATATTTCCAGGGGGGGGAGAGATTAATTTTCACGCGCGATATCTAGGAGGCCTCAAGACCATCAATTAGTTAAAGAAATTCCCACGACAGAAAATTTAAAGGAAGAATTAGTATATATAGAGTTTATAACTAATAACAATAACATAAGCCAACAATAAATGTGTAGAATAATATAACAGATAAAGAGAATAAAACAGTGATTATCAATATCAGTAAGTAAACAATCGATATCTATGAGTAGTTCATATACGCATAAATTATAAAAATAAATTAATATAAATGAAAAGATGTGGATATAAATGCTAGTTCTGACCATAAACAAGCAAAGCTCTGCTTTCTTTTCGAATAGCAGAGATAAAACTCAAAAGAGAAATGTGAGAATCGAAGCTTTTCAATTTCTCCGTCAAGTAACCTTTGGTACAAAATGTCATACAAGTATAGTTTTGTTTGTGGGGAACATCTTTCACATTTACTTTCATATAGATTAAAGATACGAGCTCTACATTTCGAGAAACATCCAATAAAGTCTGCACAAAAGCGTGCATTTTAAAATCCTTTGAGGTTCTATGGGAGAAAGAAAAATCGCGAATACCCATTCTAACAAAATCTCTTCTTCCTTTTGCGGAAAATTATGTTGTCTTTTTTGGGTAATTGGGGGGTCAAACGAAATCCAATAAGGACGGTGGGAGGTATCTCATCGTTATTTACATCACTCCCGCCTGCCAATGAATAAATGAATCGCAATCACAGGATTTTTTTTCTCTTGCTACGGAGCCCTCGATGTTACGACGTCATGAGATTAGAAGAATCAGGAATGCAATGTAGGAAATACGATATATTTTCGTTTTCTTTCTTTATGGAAAGGGACATAGTGAGAGTTTTTCGATAAACATTCAAACGTGTCCCAGAAGGAATTTTTTCGGAACAAAATTGAATTCACACTGTAAAAAACAGTGCTACAAACGCTAGCTGAGTTTTTTTTTCTCAATAAATACAGTTGCAGCTCTTTCGAATCCAATTTTTCTATCATATCAGAACATTCAAAGATGGCCTTTCTGGATGGACCTACTTTTCGTACGGCAACCCTTTTATAATCACCCACGGAAAGTCAATATTTTTACGTTAATTACTTATGTTAATTGTGTGTTAATCCATCCTTTTATATATATGATGCATGTAATATTTAAAAAATTGCTATTAAGCAAGTATGTATACATTGCAAATTGCATGATTGCTGTATGCTTCAATATAAGATATTAATCCACTCTAT
This sequence comes from Trichonephila clavata, assembly GCA_019973975.1. Taxonomy (NCBI): domain Eukaryota; kingdom Metazoa; phylum Arthropoda; class Arachnida; order Araneae; family Nephilidae; genus Trichonephila; species Trichonephila clavata. Next base: position 21,917 of record BMAO01030073.1, read on the forward strand.
GATAAAGCAGAGATTTTGGTATAAGTTTCGCCTTGATAAATTCTTAGACTTTATTACCTTCTTATATATTCTCTTTTGAAATTTTAGCGTGAATATTTGCGTCCCTTAGGTTGTGGTTTTGTTTATTTTCTATATACTTGTACAAAACGAAGGCCTTGCCTAAATTATAAATTTTCTTACTTTTATATAGGGGAGGGAAGTACAATGAGTATAATATAAATATTGCCACGCATTTTGTGTAATTAGTGTTTAATTTCATCTAAATAATTTTATATATCGATGTTTAATATGTTAATATTGCTTTCTGTTCTATTTATTTTACAATACAAAAAATTTTGTATATTCGCAAGCAACGACCTCCTTCCATTATAATGGCGATTCAGTGGAAACTTGGTGAAATATTGACGATACAGCCCAGTTGGCGTCATTTTTGGAAATCAAATTTACCGATATGGTGACCACGTTGGCAATTATTTTTGGCAACTTGGTGACCACATCGATGTTTCTGAAAATTACTGGAGAAATCTGTAACAATCACTATGCATGACGTAATCGGATTTTTCGAGAAAAAGCTGAAAGGTAACCGCACGCGCTATAAAAAGCAGTCGTTTGCTAGTATGACCGGCTATTGAAGTAATGATTCGCAAACAAAAGAGGTTGCTTGCGGATAGTATTTAACCTTACGCATGTGTATATTTAGACACTGATAATTGTGTCTTAGCGCTGTAGATACTGTGAAAACCTTCCCTGATTTATTTTGCGAATTTTAGTGCTGTATACCCTGCATTTTAAGAATAATTTTTGTACAATAAGTGTTCATCACTCTTAAGAACTCTTTCATCACTCTTAAGAACTCTTTCATCACTCTTGTTCTTTGGTACTAAAAACATAAAATCCTTGAACCCGATCCACACAACAATATCTAATAAGATAGTATTCATCCATTCTACGCAAAAACACTCAGGGTATCACAATGTTACAGATTTCGATAACATGATAGACCTTGACAATGTAGCTTAGTGGTCAAGTTCACGGACTCGTGGCTGGTATATCATGGGTTCAAGCCTAGTAGGGCAAAGACACGCCGTGTAGAGGTGGCATACGCACGTTAAATCTGTCGAGGCTCAAACATCCTCCTGTTTTGGTTTTTGTTTTTTTTCATTACGGCTACGGATTGGCATTTTTACCATTGAAAACCTAATATATTCCCCGTTTAAATGGCATTCCAATGGTGTGGAAATTAGTAAAAGGGGTACCAGCTCAAGGTGTCGTCCTTGTCATTTGGCCATTGTTCAAAATGACGAGGTCCATCGCCAATGGCCCTTATTCAATTTTATTGTGGGACATTAATATTAGTTTCTCTCTCAGATAACATAATCATAAATGTTTTTTATGTAGAAAACATAAATTAAATATTTGTATAAATTACACGCAAAATATGTGATTGAGAGTAGAGTTTTTTCTCCTTTTTAATATCTCCTTCTCTCTACTTCTTTAATCAAGTGTGTGTTCATTTTATGAAAAAATTTGTGTGTTTAGAAAAATTACTAATATTATCATTTCATCTGAATGAATCACTGATATTGAATTCATTCTCACTTTATTGAATCAATAACCTTAATTGTATTGTTTTGTAGACTTAATTTCTCTCTCAGGAATCATATTTTAAAATAAAAATATCAAAAAAAGAGAGAAACATGACTTTTTTTAAAAGAGAATCCATTTTATATGTATATTTTTTGAAAACGAACAATAGATAAAACATTAAGGGAAAACATTATGTAAATTAAATTATTCATATTTTAGTCACCAAAGGAAGTTTTCCTAAATACATCAAGTCTCCCCCCCCCCAACAAAATATTATGCAACACATTCAGGGACTCTAAGGATCTTTCAAGTAGAAGAAAAGCGAAGCAGAGAAGAAATGCAGAAAAAACCTATCTTCTATATCTGCACTATTAAAATTCGTGGATAAGTAAACGTATGTACCTATTTTTGTAAGGCTATCTTCTCACAAGTCACTAAACTCAGAAACGTGCCAAAGGTACCTCGTAGAGGTATCCATTCCGATATAATGCACTGGTTAAAAAGGTATTAATTAAAAATTTAAAAAAGCACGATTTGTCTGAAATGTTGTAACAATGTTATATGACGACTGGGTTGCGTAGTTGGTTTGTCACCGGCCTTCTGCCCCTAAGGTTGCGGGTCTGATCCCGGCCCAAGTCGGTGGATTTTCATGATGCAGAAAATTGATAGCGTTCATGGCGTATGATTATGCGGCATGTAAAAAATCCCTGGAGTATCCATGTGGCTTAGAATCTCTCGGCACAATTAAATTCCTAAGTACAAATTTCGCATCGGCAGAGCTCAAGTGTCTACCTCTGGAGAGAAAACTGACAGTCAAAATTACTTGCGGTTATTGGTATCGCCTATATGGTGCTGCACTAAAAAGTGATACCAGTTCCTGGGGAATGTACTAGGTCTGCAAAGGTAGAAATACCAATCCGCAGCTTCATTAGAAAAAAAAGTGTAACAATGGTATATGTTGTTATAACAATGACATAAGTTGAAGTAAATTAAAAACCGGCTTTCAGCCAAACTGAGATTTTATGACGTTGTTATTTCGATTGTATTCATTCACGTTAATTAAAAAGCAAGTAATATAAAAAAAATTAAGTCAAATCCTACTTTGAATGGATAAATAGAAAGTATTTTATTAACGATTGAAAAAATTTGAACAAGTTGTATAAATAAATATAAATAGGAAGAGAGAGAGAGAGTGAGCGAAAAGTCGGAATTGAATAACTGCTTTTATTTTAACAAGTGATTAACTTGAAATATATTATTAAAATCACAATTTCTTTAACGTATATTTTTTTACTAATTTTATGGATTTCATTTAATCTATTTTTGAAGCAAATTGTTACATTTCAACCTTTCCCAAAGCTCCCAAGTTAAGCTGGAATGGAATATTTTAAGATTTATTTTTTTTTAAATTATGAACTGTGGAATTTTGAGATGTGTTTTTGATGTGTAACATCTTTACCTCGGTTGCTGGATATTTGTTGGAGTGATTTCGTGAAAAGGGACTTAAATGCGTAACAGGAAGTCGGGGGAAGCGCGCGCTGTTTAATTTGACCAATTCAGCGCCTTGGGTGTGTCTCTTCACTAGCCTCGTCTCAGGGTCCAACTCTACTAGCAATTAAGACGCCCGCCTACCGCACATACCGGCAAGTCTTGTCATTTTGGTGGTCGCATACATTTCTCCGAATCAGTTAAAAAAATTAAAAAAATCCCTGCATTTTGTACTTTTACCGTATATGGAAGGTGGTTCTGCTCTTTTTTTAGAAAAAAAACTATCACTCGCTTCTTATGATTTCCAGTGGTGATTTTAACGTTAACTTCAGTTTGCCAGAAGCTGAACCGCTCATAGCTTTTCTGAAAGGTGAACTCAAGGACGAAATGAACACTAATCGAAATGTTTCGAAAACTAACACTGGTATTGTTTCTGCCTTTTCCTTACATGAAACTGATTTTTAAGAAGGTCCTTTTTCATTTCATGAAGTCGTAAAAATACAGCGAAAAAGATTTCGAAAATTACCAAATGCCAGTAATAATGAATGGTGAGAAACCTACCACAGAATTCACCAGTGTGAGGGATTATGGCGCATGTGTGGAAACACAACTTTCGGGGAGAGTGTAGGTAGTTGCATTCCTAGATTATGTGAACTCGAAAAAGACCGTGCACCGCCAGGCCATGCAGGTAGTCGTTTTTATAAACCTATATCGCCAAGCTTTATAGATCTGCAGTGAAGCAGCTAAAATGTAAAAATGTTTGTTTCACTGGTTGTTGTTTTTTTTTAAATTTCCAGTGGGGCTTCGCATTGGTATTTCCCATCGCAGACCTGGTATATGCCCCAAGAGCTGTTATCACCTTTTAGTGCGGCACCCTATTGGTGGTAGGGTTTGACAGTTTAAGCGCGGAAATCAGGTAAAATACAAACCCTAGGTAATTTACAGACTAGCTAGGTTCATCCATTCAAGTATATGAATTTAGTCCATTCCTCACATTGATAGTTAATTTGCAGATTACATAGCCATCGCTGTGTCCATTAGGCTATCAAAAAACGAACATAAGACCTTTGCTGGATTTTTTATTTCATTTTTTGATTTTTTTTTTCTTTTTTTATGGCGCAAGGTTACCTTTGCTGGAACAACAATGTTTTTGTACGCTTACATTCATAATCAAACAAACGGAACAAAAATACAAATATTTTCTAAATAAAAAGTATCATATAGTTTATTCTCAAAAATCTTAGCAGCTGAGTGGTCATAATCGTGATCTATAACCCCGCAATTACAGCATAGAGGATATAATTGAACAGATTGGTAACAACCTGCGTCCAAATCAATCCGTCTCATTCACATCGAAGAGCATCTCTATCTATTTCGCTGACGCACCTTGTTTTTCTTGTTACATTTCTCAGAATATTTAAGGGCACACGAGTATTGTTTTGGTATATTTGATTTTTAAAATGAATATCTTTGTCAATAAGAAAAATTGGCAGTTATAGAGACTGCCGATAGAAGTGAAAACTTAAAACTTTTTTGTTTTAAAATTCTAAATTTCATAATGTTTGAATTAAAATTATCACCATCAATCTAGTTTTCACATCTATTGCCGCTCCGAGCAACAACTAAATGCATGTTTATATGTTTTTTTTTATTATTCAAATATAATACGAGCTATACAAGTTCATGACAAAATATAAATACAATTGAAATAATTAATATACAATCGTATTATTTATGGATAGTATTTGTATTTACTTAAATTTCAATGTACTTGATTTTTTGCAATATTTTAATTGTTTGCATCATTGTCATCATTAATTTCAACAGTACTTAGACTTTTCGTACTTTCAATCATTTCATTTTGTTCTAAAAACGATACACAATAAGCGTACGGTAACTAAAGTAAGAAAGAAAAATGTTTGATTCAAATTTATCTAAGTATCGCCGTAAAAACCGCATCGATCGTTATTTTATATTTTGTAGTACTGAGTTTTCGATCATTCGACATATTTAAATTAAGTGTTTCATTTAGAAATTTATTTAGTGGTAGATTTTTATCATCTGCAAAGTTAATATTGAAGTCTCTCCTTAAAATCATCGATACATTATCATATGTTTCGCCAAATATTTTATCGAGTATTTCAGAACCTTCTTTTGTATAAATCTTCAAGTTTTCGAATAAAAATTGTTGTATCTGTCTCATAGATTTTCCAGGCGAAATATAAACGGCAACCATTAACATGTATTGCCAATTCTCGGAATCGCAACGAGCAACGCATATTTCGCCTATATCAGAAACATTAACACCAATGCTTCTAGTGAATTTAGTATGTAGTGAAGTAATGAAGTGTGACGTATCTTGAGTATTGTGATAAATAGCTACGCCTGCTGCTGGAACTTCGGGTCTTTCATAACTTACAACAAAGTTGAAATTCGGAATATCAAGTGGTTCTTCGTTTTTCATACGAATTTCCGACAAAAGCAGAACATTTGACTTTTTTACGATAGCATCATTTTTAGGTCAGCTCCATGCGCATGCAAACTTTGATAATTAAATGAAAATATCGGTAATCCTTTCCTGTTGGAGATGAATTCTAGAAAAGTTTTGGTGACCGTTTGTAGTGTATTGTTTTGTAACCTTTTCAATTCTAACGTTAGATCCTCTTGATGACTTGTTGATCTTTTATGATGTTTATCTGTTTCTAAAGAATTTAGAGGTGTTCCTGTTCTACGAATCCAAAATTTCCAGCTGCTGCTAATATTTTCTTGAGTAACCAAAAATAAACCTTTAATCCTCGTTACTCTTGTTAAAGCTTACGTAAACTATATATAATTCTCTAGGATATTTACGATCGTATTCGTAGACAATAGCATCGTAAGTACCTCCCTGTGATTTGTGAATAGTCATTGCCAAAGCATAAATCAGGAGAAAATATTAAGAATCTTTTCAAATATGAAAAACGGATATTTAAAATAACCCTAATTTCCTAACAATATTTTTTCGTAAATTTCTAATAATAAAATCGAATGATATAAAATTATAGATAATCATTTTGCAAAAAAAACAGAAGAGCATATATTTTATTTTTGACAGTTAAATTAATAAGTAATTATTAAATTTTTAAATAAAATAAAATATTTAATTAAATTAAAGTCGGTGCCGTTTCCATTATTTCTAACTAAAAATTTTATGATATAAGGTAATAAACTATAATTTTGAATTTGTAACCATATTTTAAACTTTAACACATTAATCTTGAATTATTATCAGATTTTATAAAAATTTTAATTTCAAAATCCACGATTAAATTATGATTGAACAACTAGATGTCTGTTTTACCGCGGTAGTAAGAAAACTTCTAAGCCACTGTGAAATAATAATCCGGATTGCGTGATGCATTGCAGAGGTTAAATATTAGAAAATAAATGATACAAAATATTCAAATGCCAGAATATATACGAAGATTTAAAATCATTTTAAATAATATAAAATTTTCAAACGGCAAAATAAATACGAGTATTTAAAATAATTTTCTGTTATTTATTTTTAATCTTAAAAAATATTAGTATATTTATTTAGAACACACTATTGTACTGCACAATGATTCTTCAATTAAACGCTTCAAATAATAATCAAACAAAAACACTATTTCAATAATGCAATACACATTGAACTTTTCACTAAATCCATTCAATTCCACTTCTAAGATATACACAGCACTATACTTCAGCTGTATAGCTACAGAAATACTGCTATAAGCATGTCGGTGACGCGAATACACGAGATTTCACACATCCAAAAAGTGTCTGAACTGATCAGCACACTTCGCACGCGCAAGTCAGAGCATGTCGGTGACGCGAACCCATAAGATTTTCCCCTGCCAAAAAGTGATCAACGCCGCTAAAGAAGTTTTCTCTTCAAAAAAAAACAATTGTCAATAATTGTTATAGATAAAAAAAAAAAAGTAGCGATTTCTGTATTATTTTGGAATCTTAGCCGAAGGGGGTGGTCAAATTTTGAAGTAATTTACTTACAGCGTTATGTTTTCTTTTCATGGAAAGTTAAATTTACATCATTTTCTCAAACCGCGACTCAGTCAAACTAAGTAAATTTAAGCTTCAAGTCAATCAGCAAAACATTTTGCTCGATTTGCGTCTGTGATATCACTGCAAAACTGTGAAATTTGTGGTCACAGTGCCTAATGATGTGATGGAGGGTGTCAATTTTTTACATTTTCAAAAATATGCTTGTTCTCTTGGGACGGGTCCTATCCTCGACTGTGGCTAATCCATTGGAAAAAATATTTTTTGATTGTAAACTGTATAAAATCGCTTCCCTGAAGAAAACCCGTGATTTATGTTAATTTGGGTACTATTTAAACCCTATCGAAGTGAGTGTGAGAGTTAGTCGCTAGGCTGCTATTAAAGTTAGAGTAGCAAAGTTTCATTCTGAAATCCTCGGAATTCTTGAAGAGTATCTTTAATCCGGGATATCCAATTTAAACGGGCCAGGCCTGTCTATTGCAGTTACATCGGATCACAAGCAGATAAGTGACATAATTATTTGTCGGAATAATATAATACGGAACTAGAAAACAAAGTTGGCTTGGTTGCAAAGACCCCAGATTCATCATTAACAATAAATCTATGTGCATGCGACTTCAGATATGAGCACCAGATACCTAAAAAATTGTTGACTTGTGGAAATATTTATGTGCACCATACTAAGAGTCACATTTTATCTTCTCTCTCATAAAAACAAAAGTATCGTCTTCCTTACTGCTTTACTGAGAAGAGATGCATAATAGTTTTTCTTAAATATCCGTCGAGGTTAATGTAAGAACGATCATAGACAGAAACATCCAGAGCCTTAAATGCATTGAATAATAAGTTTAAAATAAAACCCTTCAAGTTTTTGTTCTCGGAACTGGCATGTGAGCACTTTAAAAAAATGTGTCTTTATGATAATTTTGTGTCAGGGGGGAAAAAGACGTTGTTTTTGCGATTTCTTCATTTTTTCTCACCCCGAGGCCATGCTATAAATTTCTTTGTTGACCCCTATAATTTTTATTCATTTGTGATTATTTTTCTCACTACAAAAATTTCTTTTATGCAAACAAATGCTCTATATAAAAGCAACGAGTTTAAAAAAATGAGCCAAAGCTGTAATTTTTAATCTCAACAAATTAGAAAGGGTAGTTAAGGGGATAGCAATGTAAAAAAGGAAGACGTCTTCAGCTTATTTCTTGATGAGATTTGTTAGCTGCCCTAAAGAAAGGTGTTTTTTTTTAAGGAAAAACTTTTGAAATTGTTAGTTAGCAGGTGCTTAAGTTATTTCAAAAGCTGACTTCATTCTTACTTTCTCTACCATCCACAGTCACAATTCATCAATATATTTTTTTCTATTTTATTCAAATAGGAATCTTATCTGGTTTCACTAACTTCTAACGTTTGACTGAATGGCAAATTAAGGTTTTCGAATTCAGTTTTTAAAAATTTTATTTTCTTGTTGATGATAATGTCATTTGTTTGAAGGGGCCAGATCGAAGCCCACGAAGTTCATCGTGGCAAAGGGCAAGATGTACGCCTGTCGTCATCCGTAGCTTTGAGCACCGTACAGTGGACAGTACGTTTTGGCTCGGTTCACCCCAATTTTGTGAAAGAACACCCGGAGGTGTGTGATCAAGGATCTCCCAACTCTATATCCCTTTCCTTATATCTCACGACAGAACTTGTGGCTCGACGGCTATTTAGAGTGCCTCCATGCTACAAAGGCACGATGCAT
>BMAO01030074.1:0-17325 GCA_019973975.1 Trichonephila clavata
TTTGTATTCTAATCACCATTTTCTTTTAATTCTTCTTCGGTAATTACATCCGATTGATCACTGAGTTCTTATCAAAGCCCTCTGCAATATAATTACGATTTACCTTGTTATATTGGCCTATAAAATAGCAAAACACGTCCAGCATCATGGACGAGACACACACTTTAACTTTGGAAGCAATGATTCCTCATGTAACAAAAGTGTATTAAAAGTATTGAATTAGTTCTAGACTCTATTTCTATGAAACATGTTAATAATATGTGGATCAATTCGACACAGACAGGTAAAATATCAATTTTTTTTTTGGTAGTTTAAAAAATATATATGATTTCAAAGCCATTCCATAGTAAAGGAATGCATATATTTTTAAGGAATAAACAATATTAGGAAATATCAAAATATAATTTTATAAATTGTTTATAATACCTTCAGTGAAATAATACTGGATTTAAATAAACATAAACTATTCTGCTAGTTAAATTAAGAAATTAACAAAAAATTAATAAAACAATTTTTTAAATAACTTATGCATGTTTATTTAAAGAACTCAACACCAAAGCTGTAAACAGTTCAGAAAAATACTTTTAAGTTTTCATTATTGAACCACCAATGCCGGTTTAGGCTCATTTTGGGCTCAGGGAGCAGAAGATGTACAGGCCCTCTTGGTACTGGTAATTCGAAATCTATAGCCAAAAAATCTGGTTAAGTCCAACTTATCCGGGCGCCGAGCACCTGGGGGCCCGCACCAAGCACCCAATGGATAAACTGGCACTGTGAACCATTATCGTAATAAATGTATTAAAGCTAATAAACTGGGGAAAAAACACGATTAGGAAGAATTGAGTTAATCTGGATATGAAGTGAAAAAGACCACATTATTGTGAATAAGAAAGACTATACGATATATGAGGGGTTATAGTCACCTGTTCATACTCGGCATTATTTTAATCGAGTCATGGATTCGAGTCTTTGTGTTGCTGATGATCAACCGTGTTGATGAGCTGATGAGTTTTATAATTCAATTGTGGTTCGAAGCCCTTTTGTCTCTTGATCCTGGCTCACAATTCATCCCCAATAGCCTTGTAGTAACATCAAAAAAAAAAGTACAGCATTAATAAATATTAACTCCTAATTAGGAAAACAATTGCTGATAGGTTTTTCTGTTCATTGAAATCTCTCCAACTGTCCGATACAGAGGTCGTTAACCAGAAACCGCATTAACCGTATTTAAAATCCATAGATTTCGGTGGGAACTAAATTATTTGAGGAATCTTATACTAAAGGAAAATTACGCAAGAATGCCCATGTTAGTGTTTGAGAAACCAACTCAGCTTTCGACCTTGTTACCCGAATGGGGATAGTAATAATGGAGTCCGTCACCCTGTTGCTCGTAATTATGACGTTAACACACAATTATGGTTCATTTGAAGTTTGATGTTGTATTTGGAATGACCGAATTTTATTTATTTCCTTTTAACATTAGCCGTTATGCCTTTGCTTATTCTATGCTGTAGCAGTTCACTCGATAAAAATTCATATAAAAAATTAAGGGCACAGAATTTTTAATCGAAATCGAGGTATTGAATGTTATTTTTTCGTTCATTGATAGTTACACATAAAAAAATGTTAAAACTACAATTATCGTATTCTAAAATCATTGTATTTTCATTTAATTCTCGAGAAAAAACCTCCGAGTTTTTGTTTTTACATTTCCAGTCCTATTGATTACAATTTAGCATCGCGTAATTGTTAGAATGGTAATATTTCAGAGTGAGAAAAAAACACTGACAGGAGTTTTGGCTTCATAAAAAAAAAGTTTTCAGATGGACAAAATATAACATATACTCTCCGTTTTGAATTTTTCGGCAGAGATTGTAAGTTTCATATGGCCTTATTTTGGTTTCATGCCTTTCTTTCAACGAGGATTTAACATAAAAAAAATGTGTGTGAAAAAGGTTTTTTTCCCAATGAGGCTGTGGATTGGTATTATCACCATTGCAGACCTAATACATACCCCAGAAGCTGGCATCACTTTTTAGTACGGCATCGTATAGGCGAGACCAAATAATTTGGACGACAAATTTCCTCCCCAAGGGGAGGCACTTGTGCTCTGACGATTTGAATTCAAAAATTGTTACTTAAAAAACTAAGCCGTAAGCGGTAAATTGCAGAATTATTAAAAACCATTTGAATTATTTTATTTGATAATAAGTTACTTATACTAAAGTCACATTTATTATTCGTAAGAAGAATTTTATCCGGAGCAAAGAAAACAAAAATATATAAATAACACGGAAAAGGGTTTTTTTTCAGTCCAATGTATCTATATACTATTAATTTCCATAAAATAAAAACACATATTCAACTTTAAGAAATTTGATTTTTTTTTCTGTTGCAAAAGATTTTTTTTTTTTTGGTCCAATAAATACGATTACAAAATTGCAGAAAATTAACAAGGTTAATGAAAAAGTTTTTCTTCACATGAAAAAAATTATTTTAAATTCCCGATTTCAGTTTTAAATATTTCCTCGCAAGAGATAATTTATTAACATGAATATGATTTTTTGTGAAATAAAGGAACAAAATCATTTTTATTACTGAAATTACAAACAGGAAGAATTAAATTTATGGCTTGGTTGGCAAATGAGGAAACAGAAATTTTTTAATACAGGAATGGAAAGAGAGATACATAGAACTTATTCCTGTGGTAGAAAAACGACGGAAAGAAATTAATTACAGGGATGATAAACAGGAAATAAGGAGAAAAAACTGTACAATAGTTTGTAAAACGCAAGTAAAAAAACTGAAATGTTTGGTAGGAACTAAATGAAAAAGACTTATTTTAACGAAACTGTAAGCCACGCAACTCTACTTTTAATACTGTAGGTTTTGAAGAAAATTATGAAATTTGAATAACATTACTGTACCTAAAAAACAAGTGTTATCCAATATTTAAAAAAGAAAGGAAAAAACAACGATCACTTACACAACACACAATAATAAGTAAATTAAGTTTTAAAGGATAATGTGTTTTTATATTTATTTTAAAAGCTATTGGTTTTATTTTGCTTTAAATTTTTTATTTTACATTTGCTTACAAATTCTAATTTCTTATTGAAAGTGAAAGCAATGATCCTCGACTTACGCTACCCCGACTTATACGCGAACCCGTAATTACGTGATTTTCAAATCTCATTGATTTTTATCTTGTTTGAAAAAAAAATGGTGAAATTGTTAATGCGATTAAAGTTGTCGATTTTGTTAGGCACATAAATTTAAAAGTGGACAGTGATAACGTTCAAGAACTGCTGGATTCTCACAATCACAAACTGACAATTGATCAGCTCTCAGAAATGCATGAGCAAGAGCAAAATACTGAAAAACTTGAGTTTTAAGACCCAGTTCAATCAGAAGATCGAATGACGGTTGGGAAACTGACAGAAGGCCTCAGAGTTTAACTGAAAAAGGGCTGCAAATTTCAGAAAATATAGACTCCAACGATGAGCGTATTTTTTTCACCCAAATAAAGAATGAAAAAAAAAAATATTTCTATGATACAAGGAAATTTTGCGGAAGGCAAAAAAAAGGTTCGAACCAGCAAGCTACTTTGTAACATTTTATGAAACTTTCTGCCTCGAAATAACTTCAGTTTTCGATTTTGTATTTGTGTTTAATAAGATTTTATTAAACAATTTTTTTTTCTAAATTATTACTCCCTTTTGTTTCCAGCTGCAACTGAAAATAATTTGTGTGTTTATATGCGAAATCATACCCCGACTTACGCGGTTACAGCAATCACGTCAGTTCCGAGTATTAGTGCAATTTTACAGATATCACATACCAACTCATTTACCTGAAGTTTCATTTTTCAAGTAATGTTTAATTCCTGTATGTTTAAGAAAGAAAGATGGGGGGGGCGATGTTTTAAACCCTTTTATATAAATATATATTGCAATGTCTATTAAAAAAATTTAAGTAGGAAAAATCTTTTTACTGCGTACTCTGCCTTTTTTTTTAATTGCTATAATCTCTTTTTCCTTCTAACTTTGATTATGATTTCAAAATTCGCATTTCGATTTTTCTCTAATTAAAATTTGTACTGCCTATATTTTTAAGGTATGAGATGATTCCGTAATTGACCTTCTTGGTCAGAAAACTTTTAGTTAATCTCCAGGTTTAGTTCTGATTCCATTAATGTGGATTTTACTTATTTTAAATTTTAATTTACGCACACACTGCAAATACACTAGAGCCGACAGAGTAACCACTTTGTTCGTTCCGTACTACTGTCAAGTATAATGAGGGCTTTCGTGAGCTTCCAGCGATTACTACAAACATCTATGCATCAACAACGTGAGAGCTTTGACCAACTTATTCAATATTTATACTCACTTATACACCATGAAACAGTTACTTTATTGGTTATCGTCACGAACCCATGTTCAAGCCCAAATGCTATTTGAACCCCGTCGTTCACGTTAATCTGTTGTTTCTAAAAGTCCTCTTTTTAGTGCAGTGTGGAAATTAGTAAAGTGGAGTGCCAGTTCATGTGTTATCCTTGTCACTCTACGTAGCTTCAAAAATACGTGTTCCATCGCCAATATATCTCGAATTTCTTTATATTGCGACCTTAATAAAAGGTGAGTCCTCCTCGGTTCAAGAGCTCAAAACCAAAACCTGACAATGCCGCGGGTATCCAAATGTGTCCTCCTCGATTAGTTCCCTGGTGAATGAGTGAATAATAACGTCGAACTATTCAACTACACAAGGGCTTTTAACGACGGACCTCGTAATTTAGGACCAAGGTTACGTATCGAGGACGACACTTGAGCTGGGTCCCCCCCCCTTTCCTAAATTCCATACCCCACAAAAAGGAGGAATTTGATACTCGACAGATTAAAAATGCACTGGAACCCTCAACCCGGCTGGTCTTTAGCAGCAATTGCATCGAACTCATAGCATGAAAGCTATGGGTCCATGAAATTGAGCACCGGTCTACCACCGCCACAAAACTATTTAGAGAAAGATGTGAAAGAAATGTTTTAAATGAAAGAAAGGGTTTTTAAGTAGAAATTCATAAGAATGATATTAATTTGTGAAAATTTAAATATTTTTAAAGAATGCATCAAACTCAGCTTTTAAAAGAGCAATTTATCCTAAAGAAAAGGTCATAAAAATGATACTTTTCATAAACAAAAAGAGAAAATTAGTTATATATTTAGAATAAAGAATTATCAGTACATTTCTTTTTATTTTAGTGACCGGTGTTTCGTGTTAAGGTCCAATTCATCAATTTTGTTTAGAATGAATTCTCCCCTAGAAAGATAAGTTTAAGCAACAAGTACTTATACTGCATATTTTGAACTTTATAGCCTTATAAAATTTATAATGACTTATTTGATGTAAAAATATCTGAGTAATTTCATGCAACCCACAGCATACTAGTTATAGTTATTTCAGATTTTTTTAAAATGGTACTGTAGCTGCCGCTTACGTCATTACTTGGGGTAACCAAAAGTAATTAATAGAATCTCGGGGTAAATTAATATATTTAATGATACAAGATAGCACAGTTACAAAGAACAGACACTTAGACAATTACAAGACACATTTAGTTAGAATAAGTGAAAATAAGTAAAGTTTACATAGTCCAGGATTGGACATCGAAATGGGGAACACACGCTTGTCCAGATCCAAACTCTCTCTGACGATACTAGTGTTTCGTACAGTCACACTTCCGGTCCAAGACAATACTGTAATGGCGGCACCTACATTTCGGTCTTGGAACTATACCGTGCGTTACAGACTCCCCCTCTGGTTCCGTTGACGTCTCGGCTCGGAAACAGGAGGTACTCTTTTTGGGAAGGGGGCGTCCTCTTTTCCTTAGAGGAGCTTCTTCTAAGACCAGGGCGGCCCATACACTTTTCCCACGACAGGAATCTTTGATTGCCAGGGTGGCACTTCTTCTGAGACCAGGGTGGTCCATAAACTTTTCCTATAACAGGATTCTTTGATTGCCAGGGTGGCACTTCTTCCGAGACCAGGGTGGTCTAAAAACTTTTTCTGTAACAGGATTTTTTTGATTGCCAGGGAAACACTTCTTCTGAGACCAGGGTGGTCTATACACTTTTCTATAACATGAGTCTTTGATTGCCGAGGCGGCACTTCTTTCATGACCAGGGTGGTCTATACTTTTTCTATGGAAGTCGTTGCTATTGGATGGGGGCCCTCCCCCTGGTTGGAAACATGATTCAAATTTTTCCCCATTGAATTAATTACAAATTTAAACCTTGATTTTTAAATTCTATATATAAACAGACCAAAATTAAATTTGACAAAATATTACTAACAGAATAATAGTACAGTATTATGCCACAAAAAAATAATATCTTACTTTCTTACAATATACAATTCAAAAAATTTCATGAATCACAAAAAGGAAAAATAAAAATATTTTCGTTTTTATCATTTTTAATACATAATCAAAGTAAAAAACTTTTTCAAAGTTTTAGCCAAAAAAAAATACATATATCATAAAAATGATCAGAAAACACTTTGGAAATATTATAGTTAAGCAATACTGATGTATCTGAAAATTTCTTTACATATAAAAAATACTCTATACTATAATGCACACTTGATGAATGACAATAAAATTCTCTAATTTCAAATGTGATAATTAATTTACAAATCAATGTTAATGAGATTAAAATAAAACAAATTCTTCAATATTAACTATCTTCTACTTTAGTACATCAAAACCAAAATAATAATATTTATATAATACTCATTATTAATCAAAAGGAGTTTCAGCAGTTAACATGAAATGGATTTATAAAAACTATTCAAATACGTTTAAATAGAAATACCGTTCATAATTTAATTCATTCACTGAAGTTATCAATAGTACAAACTTGCTTACACTTAGTAGAAGTACTTGAAAATATTTTCCAAAAATTTTAAATAAAAACAGAAATGTAAATACTTTATCAATAACATACAGGGTTTCAAATGTTATATAGTAATACTTCGTAATCAATCATATATACTTTCAAAAGAATTATTTTTATGTTAGGCATAAAAAGAACAGGAAAAAAAATTATTATAAGAATTGCAATAATTTCTTCATAACAAATCCATATACGTGTTATTAGCATAAAATTCTTAATTAGGAAGAAAATATGCACTCATAAATAAATAACCTTCAAATAGCTTTAATCAGATCAACCCATAGAATGAAAATTTCGTTTTCAAAAGATTAGGAAAACTGACAAATGACTATCAACTTTAAATTCAATTATGTTGTTTTCCTGTAACACACAATATATACTACGAATAATAATAATAATCTTATACACACACACGAATAACAGAGCATGATTATTTAGAATAACAACACTTATCTGTTAACAGGTTTTCTGGAGGAAAATATTCATTCGCAGGGTGCGAATCCTCTTATTGTCGGGATGACAAACACTTCCACCCCTAAGGCTGTGGGGGAAAAAAAGCGAGAGAGAGCTGGGGTCGGGCCGACGTTTAGGCGCCAATTGTAGCTGCCTCTTGCGTCATTACTTGGGGTAACCAAAAGTAATTAATAGAATCTCGGGGTAAATTAATATATTTAATGATACAAGATAGCACATTTACAAAGAACAGACACTTAGACAATTACAAGACACATTTAGTGAGAATAAGTGAAAATAAGTAAAGTTTACATAGTCCAGGATTGGACATCGAAATGGGGAACACACGCTTGTCCAGATCCAAACTCTCTCTGACGATACTAGTGTTTCGTACAGTCACACTTCCGGTCCAAGACAATACTGTAATGGCGGCACCTACATTTCGGTCTTGGAACTATACCGTGCGTTACAGTACTAATTTAAACCAAAGTTATATTTAAAGTCCGGCTTTGTACAGTACTTCTCATTTTCTGTATGATGATTGCTTCTTGCAACATGTAAAGGTCTAGAATCCCTTTGAGTTATCCTGCAAGAAGTTATTTATCTACATAAAGCGGTTTAATTTTTTTAAATCACTGCTTATTAATTTAACTCTGAAGTCCCTAGTGAATACAATTTAGAAACTATTCATTGCATATATTTTAGATTTTGACTTAAGGAAATGCTATTTTAAAAGCCCCCAATTTTTTAAGCGATTGGAAAAATAATAAGTAATCTAAATCAAAGCCTCTATAAAAGAATTAATTTCCTTCACTGTTTATATATATATATAATTTTGAGCGTCACTTCTCAAATAGAGAAAAATATTTTAATTAAAAGTTCGGTGTTGCATCAAGAAAATCAATCTACTGTTGTATAAGTCATAAATATAAAACGTAATATCTAACAAGAGTGCAAACTTGAATTTTCTCTTTGTAGTGTATTAAATAAGGATTTACTATCTTATAATTGAGTGTCAAGACTTCTACTTAAGAATCTAGCGAGAGGGCTCAGTATACAGAGGATAATTTGAAACATTTTTGAAAATTTATTTTAACGAAATGCCTCCTATTTGCGAAATATGCAGGTCATCGTTCTTTAAACTAAGTTCTCTAAAAAGGCATTTACTAATTCATTTCCATGAAAAGCCTCATGTTTGTGAAATATGCAACAAAGCGTTTGCACGAAGTGATAATTTAAAGCAACATTTGCGTGTCCATACGAAGGAAAAGTCTCATTTTTGTGAAGTATGCAACAAAGGTTTCTCTTGCAGTAGTAACTTAAAAGAACATTTGCGTATCCATTCAAAAGAGAAGCCTCATGTTTGTGAAGTATGCAACAAAGCTTTCACTCACAATAATACGTTAAAACTACATTTCCGAATCCATACTAAGGAAAAGCCTCATGTTTGTGAAATATGCAACAAGTCTTTTTCACGCAGTAGTAATTTAAAAGAGCATTTACGTATTCACACCAAGGAAAAGTCTCATGCTTGTGAAATATGCAACAAAGCGTTTGCACGAAGTGATAAATTAAAGCAACATTTGCGTGTCCATACCAAGGAAAAGCCCCATGTTTGTGAAATATGCAACAAAGCGTTTGGACGAAGTGATAAATTAAAGCAACATTTGCGTGTCCATACCAAATAAAAGCCATATGTTTGTGAACTCTGCATCCAAGCACTTACGCGAAGTTATCATTTAAAACAATATTTGCGTGTTCATACTAAGGAGATGTGTGAAACAAAGCTTTTCACTTGTGTGTGCATACTATTAAAAGGACCCAGCTTCATGAAGTATGCAACAAAATTTTCTTCAAGGTATAATTTTAAAAAACCATTTCTACACTCATTGCAAAATTCAAAATATCAGGCTTTGAATATTTGCGCCAATTTTTTTTTAAATGCAGCATTTTTATCAAGATTTACAACTTTGAAAAAATTGGAAAATTTGATTTTTTGAAGATTTAAAAATTTATTTTTTTGCATAGCTTTTAATTGTGTCATTTTCGTATTTTTAAATGAAAAAGCAGGTATATGAAATAATCAATAATGTTATTATAATTTTTGAGTGAACTTATTTTCGGAAAAAAATTCATTTATATCTAAGTAGAGTAGACAGTGTTCTCATTGTTGATCGGGACCATTTTTTTTTCACTTTGTATTGTTACATATTATCTAACGCTTTCTTATAGAGTTGATGTTATTATTTAGTTTTGACCAATAAAAATTAATTTTATTGCTTTTCTGGAACGAACATTTCTAGTACATTTTTTTATTTGTAGAACTTCAGTTAATATTCTAAATTTTTAGGAAAACTACATTAGTGTAAGTTTAACATTGTGCTTTTTTTTTGCAGATTTAAGTATGTATTGTTTTACAACCATTTGGTTTAGAAAGACCTATTGGAATATTTTGCTAAAAAAATTTTATTTCACTTTCCAATAATCCAGTTATTTTGGAATAAATTATAATTCGTGCGCTGTTCCTTGTTTCCTTATATTTTAACTGAAGTATGTTAAAATAGTAAAATATCTTCTATTAGTGAAAATGCAATTTAACTTTAATATCAATATTCACATGAAAAATTGAATAAATTTTAAATGTATGTATCAGTGCTTCTCAAACCTTCAATATTTGCGACCCAATTTTCAATCAAAATTTTTATCTCCCCCCCCCCGTCCATAGAAAAACTATTAATGGAATGCAGTAATAATGTAATATTACGCTAAAGCTACAACGCGACCTTAATTATAAGCCGCGCGTGTGTGTACGGATTTTTAAAATTTTGAAATTTTCTACTTTTCTTTTAAGTAATAGATATTTTAACTAAGTTACTTTTAAGAAATAAGATAAATATTAAGTTACTTATACTTTCTAACTTTTTGGAATAGATTGCAAAATAGTTTTAAAATTAATTAAGTGTTTATTTCCTTAGCGATCCTTTTCTATTTGTATAAATGTCAATAGAAAAAGAATCCAGTTTCTGTTGCTCTCATCTCTCTTCTGAGGGACTTCTGTGAAACCGTCCGCCCTTTGAAAACATTTTACTCTGAAAGACTAGTCCATGGGAGTTGCTGTCAATTATTATAATTGTTCTTAAATTAGTACTGGTAAAATAATAATCACGTACATAGTGAAGTACTGATACATTTATAAGTATATAATTCGGGTAGACGTGTAATTTATTTTTTATTATGTAAGAATTTTTTGTTTTGCTTTTTTTTTAAAGAAAATTAATATTTTTTTAAAATATTTTATTTTTGGCCTTTCAATATTCTCGCATCCCCCCCCCTCTTAGGGCTATCACGGCCACTAGAGGTACGCGCCCTACAGTTTACGAAACGCTGCCGGTCATATTCGAGTAGGGTTTAAAGTTCGAACTTGTCCTGTTAATCTATTATTTCAAACTATGAAGAAACAAAAATTCATTGAAAACGAATAAATTTTAAGCATGTCAATTATTTTCATCAGAAAAATACTATTTTCGGACGCTTACACACCATGAGAGTTGAAAACTTTATTTCTGTTAAAAATACCGAATACTTCCTTCAAAGTGATGATATTCAAAATTTCACATACCAAAAACTTCCATATGAAGTATTTAATGTACTTGTGGTAAGATTATCTGAGATAATATGAAAATTTAATACAAATAATAGAGTAAATCACGAAGACGAAAATTCGAAAACATTTTAAGAAATATCACTCCTGTATTACATGGGTGTATATATATATATATATATATATATAATGTGTGTGTGTGTTTTGAGAGAATATATGTAACATATATTCTCTAAAAAAATTTATTTCAATAAGCATCCAACTTTTATTTATTAACATTTTTAACCTTTTGAAAATGCACATCACGATTTGTCTGTATGGGTGTAATTGAGGTAGTTCATAAAAGACCGAGGAATACTATTTCCTAAATTGTCCATGTTATTTATTATAAGAAATTGTGTTATTTTAACATGTTATTTTAACATGTTTCTTTAGCTCCTTCATAGATCATCATTTCCCCTTTTCTTTTTCTTTCTAACTCTTTCCTTTAGATTTGTCTCTCCTGATTCCAAGATTTTTATAATATAAAAACAAATAAAGTTTTATTCATAAAAGTTTTTGTTACAATTTTCATTTATGCATTGAAAGTACATTATTATTGACCATATTGTCTATGATAAACAAGTTTTATGATAAATAATTACTTATTATAAGCAGGAAATTTTTTTAAAACTGCAAATATATTCCTCATTCAGGTGTTCCGTTATCTGATATTTAACCATTGGCAACTAATACCTTCTTTCTTATTGTAAATGGAATGCTCTATTTCCATCTAACACTTCATTGTTTCTTCTTTCCTTATTCTTAGAGAAGCAGACACATTTTGGAAATTGCGTTTGTTGTGGTATCGATTGTCAAACAGAAAAAAGTGTTAACGCGATAGACCAGTATTGTTAAAAAATAAATACACAGTGGCATTCTTGCTTTTTCTTTGAATAAACAAGTGGTAGCTATTTTATCCGTCGCCTCTTTTCCAAATTTAGTCTGATTGTGGACCAAAATTTTAGGTCTGCAATTTTCTGTTTCTCTTGTTTTGATATTTTTTATTTATGAATCAAAAGTGGATAAAGAAGTATCAAACTTATTTTTAATTACATATGACTCAAGGTTTTTGAACTTTTGAAGCCAAAACAGGATCCTTGATCACGTGATGAAAGGAATTTAGAATAAATACATAACTTGTTTTTTTTCTAAAATTAACAGCAACAAATAGTCTCCTCTCTGATCCTTCGATTGCAATGAAATATTTTGCTTACAAAAAATATAAAATACAATATTCCGGTGTAGTTCTCTTAAATCATTATAATAAACGCACATTATCTTTTCTTCTTTCGTGTATGTCACACTCACAGCCAAAAAGCTTTCCAGATTGCATTGGAATTCAATAAATGCAAGATGTTTAGACATCATGTATCAATCGTGGTTTATTTCTATATTTCATCGTTTGCTTTGAATGTATCTAAATGTAGAATCCGCACGGAAAATAACGAACCATTCGTCTGTTGTTAAAATTTCGTAAGAAACGAACAAACATCTTTGAAAGTTAGGTAAATACTTTGAACAAAATTAATAAATTATCTTATAAATACTGCTTCTAAAATTTATAATTGATCTTTAGAAATATTTGCATTGAATATGCATTCTAAGCACTATTTTCATTCAATTTATCTTCGCTAATTTCATTTGATTGATCACTGAATTTTTTAAAAAGTCTTCTAATCTCTTCTTCAGTAAGATTATGTTTACAATTTGCCGTGTTATCTTGGACTATAAAATAGCAAAACACGTCCTAGCGTTATGGACCCGACTCACAGTCTAATTGTAGAAGCAATGATTCTTTACTTAACACACGCGAGTTGAACTCGTCGTACGTAGCAATTAGGAAGAAAAAAAACAAAGGCCCCCACTTGTATGATAATATTATTGCTTCTGTACTTCATAACTTATAACTGTAAGCGCATGTGTATTACCTATCAATTAATTGAATGTATTTTATTTTTTATAGATGCATTTTTATACAACATGTTAATAATTTGGGTCAATTCGACCCAGAGACAGGTAAATATTCACTTTTTTCCCTTAGCCATTTAAAAAATATCTACGATTACAAAACCATTGCATATTGAAGGAGGACATACTTTTAAGGAATACATAAGATTATAAGATTTCGAAAGATTTATTTTATAGATAAATATTTCATAATACTTTCATTGAAATAATATACCAGATTTTAATAAACATTATTCAGCTAGTTGAAATAAATAATGAGTAAAAATTAATCAAAATTTAACCTTAAGCATATTTATTTGAAGAAAATGTCGCTAAATTTATTTACAGTTCAAAAAAGTAGCTTCAAGATTTCATTATTGCACCATAATCGTAATAAATGTCTTAAAGCTAATAGAGAGATTTAAAAGAACAAACCCTTCACACACACATTTAGGAAGAATTGAGGTAAGGATTTGAAGTGACCAAGACACCATTATTGTGAGTTTGGAAAACTATACGACATCCGAGTGGTCAGAGTAACTTGCTCATGCTCTGCTTTATTTTGATCGAGTCACGAATTCCAGTCTTTGTGCTGCTCATGACCCACTGTGCCGATGAGCTGATGAATTTTATTATTCAATTGTGGTTCGAAGCCCTTTCGATCTTGGCTCAAAATTCCTCCCCAATAGCCTTCGGATAACATGAAAGTATGATATTAATAAGTATTAATCCCTAATTACATAGGAAAATAATTCAGGATTAGTTTAGCTACTCATGAAAAACTCTCCAGCCTCTCGACTTAGAAGACGTAATCCACAGCATAGACGTCTCATAATCTTGAACTGTGGTCAAATGTCAAAATGGCTTCTTAGATTATAACCCATTCACCACATAAATGACGCGCTGAAGGGAAAACTTGAAACCTCACATATTTAAAGAAGACCAAACCATCAATATTTTAGATATTTAATGGGAAACTTTCTTAACGAGGACATTAATCACTTGGCTATCATGGTATTTAAAGTTTAAACAGTTTGAAACATATTAAGAGCAAACTTTCTGGCATTCATCAAGTTTTGCTATAAGCAGCAAGTTATAGGGCATGGTCTGGAATATTCCCTGTGTTTTAACATAAAATCTATACAAATAAATAAAATTGAAGTGTCTGTTTATAATTTCAAATTAGCAGCTTTTTACTAAATACATTTAAAGGTATATACGGTACTTATATCAAAAAATCAATTTTTAAAATTTTTGTCTGCCTGTCTGTCTGTCTATCTGTCTGTCTGTCTGTTTGTTCCGGCTAATCTCAGGAACTTCTGGTCTGATTTTAAAATATATTTTACCAATGGAAAGCTACATTATCAGGGAGTAATATAAGATATATTTTATCTCCATATTCCTACGAGAACGGGAGCTATGCAGGTAAAACCGTGGAACGTTGCTTACACCAAGCCAAGTTGGCGCAAAATTATGCATTTGGTCAATAATGGAAATTTTAATAAAAATTTTCTCACATTTGTAACAAATAACTGAAACATAGTGTAATTTAGCATCTTTACAAAAAGTAATTTCTTAAATGGTTTTTTATTAATCGTCTAATGTTTATTAGGTTACGTTTGTTAAATGTCAAACTCAATCTATGAGAAATATCGCCAAGTTGGCTAAGAAGTTCTCTATTCCGATAATTCCAGATATTTTAATGCAAATTTTCTCCCACTTTTTAAAGAGGGAAACGAAATAAAGTTTTAGCGAATTGCGCGCGTGTGATATTGAAATTCTATGGTAATATTAATTGACAGTTTCATAAAATTTTTGATTACTTTAGTAGTTTTGATTAGTTTGATTAGTTTTGAAGGTATTTATTACTTTGAATTTTTGGAATAAGTACAAACACTACATGGCGGAAGATATTTTGTGATGAAAAACAACTAAATATGCCTTTCAATGAACACATCTACAACGAAACGCAATAAAGGTTTTCAGAATGGTTGGGAAGAAGCTACATGATTTTGGAATGATTAGTAATAGACGTGTAGACGGAAAACAACACGTTTTCCAACAAGTGTTACGTAAAATAGAATCCGGCAGTGGTGCACTCATTTTCCTCGACGCCCCTGGAGGAACAGGAAAAACGTTTTTGCTAGACTTATTTTAATGACCATCAGAATAGCCCAGAAGATAGCAGTTTCTATGACTTTTTCTGGTATAGCCGCGATTTTACTGACCAACGAAGGTACTGAACATTCCGTTTTAAAATTATTGCTTAATCTTGCATTTGAAGATTCACTCATCTGAAATTTTAGAAAAAATAGCTCTCAAGGCAGAATGTTTCCACAATGTAAGCTTTTAGTGTAGGATGAAAGTACGATGTCTCACAAGAAAGCTATAGAAGCGTTTAATCGGACTCTTCAGGATTTACGAGGTAGTACAGATATTATAGGAGGAATGGTAGCTTTATTATATATTGGCTGGTGAATTCAAGCTTATAGGCAAAAGTTGAACAATTCAGTCTGAAAACGAATATGAGAGTACATCTTTATAATGACGTTGATTCGGAACATTATGCAGAGACGCAATTGAAAATCGGTTATGGATGTTTGGACGCAAATGCTGGAGGTTATATTTTACTTCCAGAGAATTTTGTAATGTAGAAGAAAATGATGTAAATCTTATTGTTCAAATTTGCCCGGGCTTGCAACAAAATTTAAATTGGGATCAGTGGTTACGAGCAAGATCAATATTGGCGCCTAACAATGACATTGTCCATAAACTCAACATTGAAAATTTAAACGACGTGCGGGGAGAGGGGATGAAGAAATATTTGTCAATTAATACAATCATGGATAAAGAACTTGATATTCCACGGAGTTCTTAAATTCACTTGAACTTTCTGGTGTACCCGCACATAAACTTCATTTAAAAACTAAATGTACCAGTTATAGTTAAGCAAAATCTCGATGCTCCTCGACAATGTAAAGGAATGAGGCTTTGGATTACAAAACTGATGTACTTGGTGCCAATATTTTAACATATGTCATGAAAAGGGATAGTGGTATCATACCTCGAATTCCAAGTATCCCCACTGACCTACCGTTTCAATTCAAACGAGTTCAATTTCCAGTTTTAATGTTGCTTTTAACAAAGCTAACATTTCAGGTAGCAGGGGTGCATTTGGAAAAGCAACGTTTTTCCCATGACCAACTATATGTAGCCTGATCGGTGTGCCCAATGCCGATCATCACATATTTGCAACTGACGGGTGAACATATAATATGGTATACAGTAGCATCTTAGAATAATGTTCTGTTTTGAGATCTTTTAAAGAGGAATTATATATTAAACGTAGATACTTTCGATTTTTAAAGATATTAATAGTTTAAGTTATTGAATTTTTGTTGTTAATTATTATAATAAATTGAGCTTTTAGTTTTTTTAAACTAAGCTCAATTTTAGAATTTTTAAATTTTATTGGTTCCAATCAAGCAATAAAAAAATTACCGTAATATATTATTTACTTTCTAATAATAATGATTACGACTTTGACAGTTATTTAAAGACATCAACGCGAGCGGAGCCGCGGGTAAAAGCTAGTGTAACAATAAAAATAGTTAAAGTCCAATTGTTTAGGATACTTAAGGACATCTTTGAACAATATTAGTTACAAAAAAGCTCAAGAAATGGGATAGAATATGGATTACTTATTGAGTGACGCTATTTTTTTGGTTTCGCTTTTAGGTTTACAAAATTGTGATCATTCATTGGTTAATAGAAAGGTTGTTGCAGTACACTTTCTTCGAACCTGGTATCACGGGAGATCAGCAAATGAAGTGATTTCAGTTTCTCTGTTTTATTTTTGATGTATACACTGTTCTAATTTGACACGGGAACTTTTAGCAGAATATAACATTCACTTTTTTTAAATCTTACTATGGGTGAGTGAATGAATGAGTGAATGTTAATGTCGCACTATTTAGCTACTCTAGGGCCTTTGACAACGGACCTTGTAATTTTGAACCATGTTCAATTGACAAGGACGACACATGAG
Organism: Trichonephila clavata; assembly: GCA_019973975.1. Taxonomy (NCBI): domain Eukaryota; kingdom Metazoa; phylum Arthropoda; class Arachnida; order Araneae; family Nephilidae; genus Trichonephila; species Trichonephila clavata. The sequence goes on from BMAO01030074.1 coordinate 17,042, forward strand.
CTATCATACACCCTCTCTCTTAACTTCCACACACCACGAACGGGAGGACATTTGAGCTTCAACGTATTTACCGTACATCAGCCCTCTGCACGGTGGTCCTTCAGCGGAACTATGTTCAACCTCCTGATGCGCCAGCCACGAGTCCACTAGGCGACCGTGGCCGCATAACAGGTTTGAATACGAATTATACTTTAATGCGTTTAAATAACGCAATTTCTTAGACGATATTTAAGCGTTTTTATATCAATGGATTGACAAAGCATCCACATTTCTTTACTTAAACA
>BMAO01030074.1:22779-45387 GCA_019973975.1 Trichonephila clavata
TATTTTCTGGGCAATTTAAGTAAAATAGGAAATAAAAAGTCTTAAAATAAATATAGAATAAACTAATGTGTAAAAAATTGGGACAAATACATGTTGTAAGTCATAATTTTGTGATTATTTTTCATATTAAAAATGCATTTTTCTCAAAATCATAAATTTCAATCTGCGTGCTCCTTTTTCTCAGAAACTATTCAAAGGGTACTCATACAAATTTCAGCAAACATAATTGATATGTAACTATATATACTGAGGTGAGGCTTTTTTAATATTCCAAAATAATTTTGTAACAGTCAGTTATCAAAAAAAAAAAAATGACCGTTTTTAAAAAATTCATAGTGATACTTTTACGTTGAATGATTTTGAAAAAAACTTAACATATTTAAAAATCACACATCAGTATAAATATAAAAGTATAATTGAAAGACAGACAAAATTTGAAGTTGTTTATATTTAACAATTTCTGGGGAAAAGGTACATAAAATAGCTCAATTTAACATTAGAGGTATAGGGGGTACCGACTCACCTTAATGTACCGTAAGATATAAAAACTATTGACGCTCCCAGACAAGAGAGGGAGATGGGGGCTTGACAGAAACGCATTGGCTACAGAAGAGTGACAATCCGATATACTTACATCCGATTCTGTTAGCTTCATCCCATGCTGGTATTAAGTTAACTTTTCAGTGGTGGATCACAATGGACCCCTGCCTTTTAAATAACCTTAGAGGAATCTACAGTTACTGATGCCCTTCTATCCAACTTTATTTATGTTATCTTGTTAGAAATGCAGTAAATGGATACGATACCCTTACATTTATTCCTTCTCTTCTTGTCTGCTTTTTTTAACAACCTTCATCCGCAGAAATTCGAAAGTATGTACAAAATATCAGGATAACAATCAGATAGAAGGGTTCGATAGTGGCCATGCATTCCAAAATACCGCGTAATTCAATACAATATTTATAATTAACTAAAGTGCCCGTTCTCCACACAGGTTATTTTTTTTAAAATAAAAAAATATATATTTTTCTTGATATAATAGTTGAATTGTAAGGATAGTAATACATGGTATAAGACAATGGATAGAAAAATGTAAAATAACTTTTGAATGATTGCACCTATTACTTAAGTCTTCGCAAGGCCCCCTTGGATGTCGAGTTTTGCTAATCTTCTTTTGTAATGAATCTCTACTCTATGAAAGGAATCTGCATGCAATATTTGAGTCTAAAGTTTTAACAGTTGAAAAACAGAAATATGCATCAGTAATATTCTTTAAGCTCTTACAAGGCCCCTTGTGGTTCGATTCAGGTAAAAAGAACTTTCTTCAGGGATGGGGTATAGAAGACTACAACACTCCATAACTTTCCTGATCGCACCGATACTCATTTATGAGTTTTAGCGTTGCCCGCGCACACACACATTTTGCAAACTTTCCATTATAATATAGATTGATGATAACATTTGTCCTGCATTTTTTAATTATAAATACAATTTTAATCATTTAAAAAATTTACGAGGGTCTAATTCATTAGGTAGACAAGCAACACAAAATGGTAAAAATAATCCTGTTAAAAATCTTCTTGATTTTTAGTTAGATTTAAACAAAAAAAAGCTAGTTAGGTTATTCAATAATATAAATATTGTTCTACCTTTTCTGATGTTTTCCGTGCAGATAGCAACCACGAGTGTCGTACATGATGATGCTAGATATCAAATTTTAAGAAATAGACGATTCTTCATTTCATGCTAAATTAAGTTTTAAAGTCAGTCAGCCCTAAACCGACAATGTTAAATGGAGGATTTTATATGTACATTTTCCCTCAAAAACTAGTAAAAGAAAGGACTTAAAATTTTGTCTGTATATTAATTAGACTTTTTTCTTTGTATTGAAGAGAGCATTTTCAAATATATTGTTTAGTTTTATTTCAAAACCATGCAACGTAAAAGTATCACTATGAATTTTTTCAAAATTGTCATTTTTTGTTACGATAACTGGTCAGTAGCAATATATTTTTAGAAATATTACAAAAATCTCACTTAAGTATATATAGTTACATATCAATAATATGCAGTGAAAATTGCAAGTGCGTCCGTTCAATAGATTCTGAGAAAAAGGTACAAGCAGTTTTAAAAACATCATTTTGAGAGAGTTGCTATTTTATTGTAAAATGTCACTTCATCCAAAAAAATATGAATTACAATTGTATTTGTCCTCTTATTCTCTATTACTTTTAAGGCAATATAATACCTTAATAATCATTAAACTATTGAAATTTTTATTAGCTAATTTGATACCCCGAATCTTTACAAATATGCCTGCAAAATTTCAAAGCTTTACCAGCATTTTTATCAAGTTGCGGAGCAATATTTGATGCTGGACAGCAACTACAGCTGGACCCCCTTTCAGATCATCTGCTAGAAAAGAACCCGATAAAAATGAATTAAGGGGTTTCAGGGGTGTTAATCTTTTGATTTTTTAAATTTTCGAAAAAAAATATATGTTGTTTTTCATTTTCTTCTAAACATTTTGATAATAACCACGTGTTAATACTCCAAAGAAACACCACTTCAAAACACCAATTTAGTCATATCAGCTTTTAAATGGACACCTGCCACGCCCTCGTTGTTATTCTTGATTTCTGCATACCTTTCATTTTTCTGTTTTTAATAAGCCTCATGAAATATTTTAAACGCTTGAGTGAATCAGAAGGAAGCTTGCAACTCAACACATTCACTCGGTTGTGTTTTGATTCCGTCGTGTTTATTTTAGTTCACGTTTTTTGAAAACACTTATCTAAATCGAAGATATTTGGTATTTTATACTGATAGTATTTAATTACTGAATACTCAGAAAAGACCATCGGGCAAACGCTTCAAGAAAAGAAGATTTAGAGGTAAGAAAAAAATACATTAAATCATTCACATGTTACAGAAATGAAAGATACAGGTAAGTGTGCAGAAATGAAAGATGCTTCTTGTCAAATACTCTCAGGAATTCAGGCATCATTAAAGTCAAATCTTGTAAAGGTAAGTGAAAACTTCAAAGGATATCGTATTTTTGATTTTATTTCAACCATTACCTCTATTTTGTCAATGTCATGTTGTTTAAAATGTCATAAACCATTAACAATTAAGTAACAATCAACTCGTGGTTTATGTTCAAATTTTGAAATAAATTGTAAAAGCTGTGGAAGTGTTTGTACTTTTGCAAGCTGTGAAAACACTGGGAATAAAAATAATGCTCCAGAAATTACCCGAAGATCTGTTTTAGCAATGAGATGCATTGGCCAAGGTTTAGAGTCATTAAAAACCTTTTGTGCTGTGATGAGTCTTCCTAATCCTGTTGAACAAAAATCATATGATGTTATTAATACTAAACTTTGACTTATTACGAAGGAAGTGGCTGAAGAAAACATGAAAAAGGCAGCTGTCGAAGAAGTTTATTCGTCAGCTGATAACCTTTTAACGGTAAGTGGTGATGGAACCTGGAAGACGAGAGGACATTCATCGTTGATTGGAGTATGTACTGTAATAGGGGTTGAAACAGGTAAGGTTTTGGATCTTGAAGTGTTGTCCTCATTTTGCAAAGGATGCGACAGTTACAAGAGGGTAAAGTTTGGTATGAAGTACAAAAAATGGCAAAGAGCGCATAGGATTTCATGTGAAAAAATCATTCTGGCTCTGCTGGTAGGTTGGAGGTTGATGGGATGATCAGAATAGCTTCACCACCTGAAATATTCCAACTATATAGGAGATGACGTCACAAAAACATTCAACGTCCTTTCTAAAAACAAGCTGTAGGTGATGACCATCTTATTCAGAAAATAGAATGTGCAAAAGAGAATGGGTTCAAGACTTAGGAAGATTAAACCAGTATATGGTAAAAAGAAATTATCTGATGGTAAAACTAAATGCGGTAAAGGTAGGTTAACTGATAGTTTAATTGATAAGTTTGCGCATTACTACGGTAATGCAATTCTAGTAGTGAACAGGAAATGCGGAAAGCCATTTGGGCTGTCTTTGGTCATTTTTACAGCATTGATGATGAACCGAACCTTATAAAGTCCTGGTTTTGTTCTGCAACTCCAAGTACATGTGGTGTAAGTATAAAGCTGCTATTAATAATAAAAACTTACAAACACAAAACTTTCATTGCTATTGCATTTCAAGATGTAACTAAGCCTGTATTTGCAGACTTATCTCATCCTGTATTCCTGAAGAAATGTTTAGGTGGTAAGACGCAGAATCCAAATGAAAGTTTAAATTCATTAATTTGCAAGCTTTGTCCTAAGATGCGTGGTTCTGGTCTTCAGATTGCAACAAATCTAGCCACCAGCATTTTTAACGATGGAAGTCAAATACTCATTACTGTTTTAGAGAAATTTGGCTTAAAAATGAATAAAAATGTTTGCATATCACTGGCTGAACGTGACAATGGTCGAATCTTCATGTTAAGAAAGGGGAGCTTAGCACAGTGCTTCTCAAACTTTCTATACTTGCAACCCAATTTTCAATCATAATTTTCATTGCGCCCCCTCCTCACAATAAGAATGTATTGAATTAAATATTAATTAACTTTGACGTAAGACTACAATACCACTTTAATTATAAACCGTACAAAGTATCAAGATAAGTGTTAAATTTGTATATAAATTTATGACATGCCCATAGAGACACTGGTCATTACTAAAATTGCTCTTAATTTGGTACTGTTATATTAATTATGAAATACATTGTGTACAGTGCTAATATATTTATAAGTGTATTATATCAGTGTAAATGTGTATTTTATTTTTTATTATGTTGAATGTATTTTGCCTTGCTCCTATTCAGTATAATTTACTTTAATAATTTTAAATAAACTTTTATTTTCAATTTTTCAATATACTCGTGCCACACAGTTCGAGAAACGCAGGCTTAGCATCTTCTTTTGAGGCCCGCAGAGCCAAAAAAATTTAAAAGACTAAAGAAAATGAGGTGTTTGAACAACAGGAAGGGTTAACATATGACCCTGGAGCATTTTAGCAGATCAGTTTCAAAATTTATCTCAAATTAAGTTAACAACTTTAAAGCTTTTTTTCTCAGATTGTATTTTTTTCAATAACGCGCATTATCTGTCAAAAACTTTCATACTTTCATGCATAAAACTTTGTAGAATTATGAAATATATCATATATAATTTTTAACTCCTAGTAATTTTAGCATTATATATATATGTACACTGGTGACCAAAAGTTGAGCATAATTGATAATAATGTGAATAAAGAAGGAACTGTAAATCAAAATGGCGGGAAACGTGGTATGCGAGTCTAAAATGGTTATAAAATAAGGAAGCAAATCAAATAAATGATAATAATTAATTTTATTATCCAAAGTAGCAGTTTGAAAGAAAACAGAGCATATCAAGGATTTACACTTTAAAGAAAAAATGAAAGAAAACATTAAATAAAATAGTGATGTTGCATTCCATTTTTATATATTTGTTTTCGGTGATATACACTGGGGTCCAAAAGTTAAGCATAAATCGTTATATGCGAAAAACATGGAGTAAATATTCGTAAAATTATTCCAAATTTCTTGCGCACATTAATTAGGTGAAGAAGAAACATTGGGCTTATGCAAAACTTTTCAGTCGACTTCGTCCTGCGCGAAACACCGGTGCGTGTCGGAACGCGGAGAAACCGATTCACGCAGCACAGGCAGTTCAGACAAGTTTCGAGCAACTGCTGTGCGAAGGAACGTTGTTAACCATCAGACAAGGTGCACGATGGCACAAAGACGCCGATTGGGCATGCTTACGAAGGGAAGAACCGTTGGAATGCTGGAATCCTCACGACCACAAACCGAAGTGTCTCGAAGTCTGAATGTGGACCAGTCTGTCATCTCAAGACTGTGGCAGAGGTTTCAAAGAACGGGAGATGTTACCCGACAACCAGTATCAGGTCGACCAAGAGTCACAACCCCTCTCCAAGACCGATATCTGGTAATAAGTGCACGACGTCAGAGGGGCAGTACTGCCAGAGCATTGAGTTCGGCACTCACAGTCATCACATCCTAGATATACAGAAGGGCCTCGTGACTTATTTGTGACGTCACTAATAGTAGGGAGACTTCTTCCATCGCCTACGGAACTTTTCAGATGCATTTTTAAATATTTGTTTTTTAACCCAACATTTTCATACAGGGAATTTAAAAAAAATTAATTGATCATTAAATTTTATTTCATGTTCATAAAACATAAGAGTAAATATTAGTTTACCTATTTAAATAATAATTGCAAGTAGGTAATTATCGATGCATTTACTACGAACACGCATTACGATGAAAATAAACACACTTAAAAACATTGCAGCAAATCATTAGAACCTTTTGTATTTGTATATTTATTTTACAAAACTGTGCTTCTATCTTAACTTTAAATTTTTTTTTCAACATTTTATTCAGAATTGTTACAAGAAAGGAAATAAAATTAGAAATAGTTTTTAAAACAGAAAAAAAAGACAAATTAAAAATCAGTAATTTTATTGGTATCAAAATACAATCACAACATAAAGAATTATAAAATAAATTTCAAATATATTTCTGAAACAAATCTATATCAGTATAATTTTAGATATATACAGGAAAATAAATACATACATAAAAATAGAATACACAATTTATATAGCTGTTAGTCAATTACTTTTCTTTCCTTAAATTTTTGGTAATTTTTTAAAAAATTTTTAATTTATAATAGTTACAAAAAGGGAAATAAAATTAGAAAAAGTTTTTAAAACAGAAAAAAGACAAACAAATTTAAAAACAGTAACTTTATTGGTTTCAAATACAATCACAACATAAAGAATTATAAAATAAATTTCAAATCTATTTTTGAAACAAATCTATACCAATATAATTATAGATATATACAGGAAAATAAATACATACATAATAATAGATTACACAAATTATTTAGCTGTTTGTCAGTTACTTTTCTGCCAAAAGTAATTATCCAATATTATGCATTGTTACAAATGTGAATTAAATATATTGTAAAACTTCATTGGTATCATGCATAGTAATAAACAAAAAATCACTCTCTGCAATAGCAACATTAAAAATAGCCAAAAATTAAACTTCCTACAAATAACAAGTTATCGTAAAATAAGTTGAAAATATTTTAAAAAATATATATATATAAATCATACATATATAAAAGCATACAGATACACCTAAATGAATAAATATATATAGAGAGAGAGAAAATGCACACGTAAAAATATATGTAACTTATTACATACATAAAAATAATGTGATTTATTTAGCTAATAAAGTATGTATTTTTCTTTTCTTTGTTTCAACTTTTTTAATATAATTTTTTCCCTACAGTAGTTATGTAATATTGCATTTGTAGAAGTGTGGATAATATGCTTTAAAACTAGCTCAGAAGCATGATCATTATTACAAGGTTCATCATATAAAAAAATCATTTAAATTTATCAAGTTAATCGATATTTCTGAGGCAATTTGGCGTTGATTATTTTGTTTCAGGAACATATATTTTCATAACCTTTAGAAAGAAGTTTCTGAACTATTATATAGTTATAGAGTACCACTGTAACGACATCTGGGGAAGGGCACAATAAACTTCCTCTGTCTAAGTTACGTATTAAATCATAGTTAGAATTTAGTTTAAAAGTTTTATTAAGAACAAGTGATTTGGAACAAGAGTCGCATTTTAATTTTTTAAGTGCTGCTCTAGCACAAACACCAGCTAAATATGTTAAGACAGGTAGATATGGCTGAGCATCACGTAAATCTTTTTCAGATAGTGTAATATTAAAATTATGCGATACTGATGGCTCTAAAGGATTTTCATTACACGAATCTTCTAAATTAATGTATTTTAAATTAAGCTGGCCATAAGCATTTGAAACCAAACTTAGAGGTAAAAAATTTTGCATTCTTAGTTTAGCTTCTACTTCATAAAGCTATCGAATTGATATTAAATATTGAGAACCTGAAAGTGTCCTATATTTCCCAAAACGACTTTCTAACGCATCTGTTTGAATTTTTCCAGGAAGAAAATACTGAAATTTTAATTATTTAATGCAATATTTTGACATTTCAAGTAAAGCGTATGTGGTATGAGTAAAAACATGTGTTTCTTTAGTAAGGGTGCCAGTAGTACAATCTTTTCCCTTCCACGAGTCTAACCATGACAAAATTTTATGCAAGAATTGACATGTTTTGTTGTCTGGAGATAAAAAGTAATCTGTTGCTGATAAGTATCAAGCAAATGTTGTCCCTTTTAAGGTGTTTTAACATTAACAATTTCCCACCATGTACAAATTAAAGAAATAAAAATTGATGTTGTTTCATAACTAATTAGTTTATGTTGCTCTCCTAATAGTTGAAGCCCCTGAATAACAAAGTTATTAAATATCTTAAGCACAAGTTTCACATTTTGTTTTTCAAGATTTGTAGGACATAAAGCCTTCAAAGTTAAACCATAAGCAAACTTTACTAAGTTATTACTTTCTATTTCGTATAGTCGTTTAAGTGTAGAGAAATTTGCTTCTAATAAAGGAAACTTATTATGATCTTCAAAATCTGGAAAATAAAAACATTGGCCCGCATTTTTTTGATTAATCCAATTGTTACGAATACATTTAAAAATGTGTACTGAATCAATAACAAAAAATAAAGGATTGGAAGGATCAGAAGGATGTGGATATACAATGCTCAATTTGGGAGGAACAGAAAAGTTGGACATTGATTTTCAATTTATAGAATTATTGTCAGAAACTACACCTATAACTTTGAATCATATACCATCAAGTTCTACGATAGTTTTTTAACAACAGCAAAAAAAAATTAATCCATTGGTTTTTTTCACCGGCATTACATGAACTACTTCTTTAAGAGAAGAAAGAAGACTGAATCATGAACACATAAGCTGAAGTAGCAGCTTGTTCACTGTTATATGCCATCCCAAGAATATTACCCCCTTTAACATCTAAATATGGTTTTAAATATATTTCACCAAACATCAGAGTATGACAGTTTTGTCAACAGATTTTATGATGTTTACTTTTTTTTTATGTATGTTAGAAAGTTTTCATTTGATTGCTCTGTTTGAGGATTAGTTTTTAAAGATGAACAATGTTTGCGCAAAGTTCTAGGATGGGGAATATTGAGATATCCCTAGTTTCTTTAAAAAATTATAACCATGAGGAGATATGGATTGTAATATACAAAAAAATCATTTCAGAGGAATATCTAAAAGAAACTTGTTACAGGTTAAAAATTTGAGCTGGTCAATTAAGAAATGGAGTACAATTTTTTTTATCATCATCTAAATCTGAAAACATACTTTCTAAAAGATTAACAATAAAACCAAATGTTGTAGGAAAATCATGGGAGCTTTTCATTTCTACTCTGAGAATCATTTTATGTAATATTTTATTTACAACAATAACATCATTAACTTTTACAGGAAATTTTTAATTACCAAGTTGACCTATCTTAGTTTGACTTATGTGTATTGACAAATCTAATTCTTTATTTATAATCACTGATGCTTTAATAACAGGAGATACCGTTGTGTCTAGCATCATAATTATTACTAGATCTTTTTTACAAACAACAGTCCATATGTCCTGAAACTTCTCTGCATTTAAACACTCGCTGAATTCTGGAAGCGACGTAAATGAAATACTATTTTCGAATTCTTCTTTGGAAATGATGTTTTCTTGGATTGAGCGTTGTAAGTGCTCATTTTCTAGACTTTGCAGTCTTTGCTCAGGAGATTCTCTGATGTTATTTGTAGAGTTTGAGATGTATTTGGGGAAAGTTGGGGAAATTGTCGGGAATTTTGTAGTCTAAAACGCTGCAAGGCTACGCATATCTTCTCCTCAGCTTTTTCGTCATAAGCTTCTGTGTTTCTTCGTATTGCATCATCAGCAAAGTGTAGTTTACAAACCTAAAGTTAAATATATATATATATATATAAATGTAATAATTCCCAGTAATATAATCCTTTAAAATAACTTTTAGCTACCAATGGTCCATCCCTTCAGGACCAACGTTTTAGTAATAAATTAGCCCGCCGCCTAACGAGAGTATTTTAAACTACACCTATCCACCCACTCAGATCATGTGATTTGAGAAGCCTATAAATACTGAGATTCCTGGTGACCAACTCTCTCTTTCGCTTCTGTATTTCTCTGCTTCAACATGTAGTCGGCTGCAGCTTGTTTTGTGCTTTGTGTTATGTGTGTCTTCATGTTCAGTGTACAATAAACAAGATTAACCTCAGGACTGCCTCATCAATCTTATTTAAAGAAATCCATTCCATCGGCCACGTCTATTACAAGAGCCGGCAGGATGGTTAGTTCTACACGGGAAAGAAATTAGTAAGTCAAGATAAAAATTTTGGATAAAATATTTCAGGGAATGTCTAATAAAGAATCTTCGTTACCACTTGCCACGCCCTGGCAGGATTACCGGAGGAACAAAGGATTAACGTTCAACATGCGGGGATTCCCCTTTTGCTTCTCCGTTGCACGGAAAAAATTTCCGATTTGTGTTTTTTCATCATAGGATGTGCTAGAGTGTTCGGAACGGGGAAATTCCCTTCTTTTTCCACTCCGTCGAAAAACTTCAATTTTGATGTTAAAATATATGAAAGAAAAAAAAAATAATAATTTTCAAATTATTTACAAAGTGCTCGAGGTTGTGAAAGAAGAAAAAGTTTTTATCATCAATGTGTTAAAAGCCAGATTGGATTACAAATCTTTTTAAGTGCTACGAGTGTATGTTTTAAAACGTGAAGGTTAAATGTGCGCTCAGCAAATTTTTGATTAGTGTGTTTAAGCAGATTGCAATATTAATCCATACAATAAATAATGCATTTTTGTTCTGTCATTTGAAATTATTAGGAAATTCTAAATTGAGTGTATATTTTCTTATTATTGGTTTTTAATAATTTATCTTAAAATGTTTAAGAACAATATCGTAATTAATATGCATATTAATAATTTGTAAACAAATCTAAAGTGTTATTTCTAATAATCTATTTTGATCCAAATCTTACAATGATGTTAATTTATGGTTTAGATATTTTGAAAATATTTAAGTTTTAAAGTTTTCCATATGAAATGGTGTATGGGGTAGTGGTACCAATATAATTTTTTTCATTTAAAGCCTGGTCTTACCCAGCATTTTTTTATTATAAGCCGGGTCTTACCCCGCAATTTTTTTTATGTGTCTGGTTTTACCCCAGAGTTTCTTTCCATATTATGGGTCATACCCCCATCGTTTTTTTTTAAAATTATTCTTTGGTCCCTACCACCATTGCACTGTTATTATGGTTTATTCTAATGGTTTTTCAATATTGTGTAACAAATTATTTTCATTTTTCGATTACATTTAAATTTCTTGATTGGGCAGTCAACTCTACGTATATATTATTGTGAATGTTATTACCATTTTGAAAACGTTTCCAGGAATCTCGGTTTTACCTTTTGAAATTTCGGATTAAATTTACTTAATGCTATGTTTTGTTTTGAAAATAAACTGCATATATTTCATAATGATCATTTTTTGTTTTGATATTTAACATGAGAATTGATAACTTTACAGTGTTTTACTGAATCAATACCAAAGATTTGATATTTTTATTTTGAGAATTTTATGTTGATACTATATTTGATATGTTTAATGTGGTTTTAAGAATTTTTGGTTTCTATTCGATTTACTCTTTTTTAGAATGAACAATTTATTTGATATGAAAATGAACAACTTTAATGTGTTTGAAATAATAGTGGTTTTGAGAGCACTTAGGCTGAGAAAATTAATAAATTAATAAGCAAATGTTTACATTTAAAATAAATAATAAGGGTTTTTTGTAAGTATTGTGCATAGTGAGTACCTCAAGGGAATAAATACACCTTTGATTGTCAATATACTATTGCCTCCAAACTTATACCTTTGTCATAATAAAATTAATACATAAAATAAAGTTATAAATAGTTTTTTAAAAAATCTCTTCGGTCGACTTGCAATTTCCAGTCTTAGGATATTTGTTTTTGAAGTTATTGTGCAACTTTACACGATAAGAAGTAAAACTTGTCTTAAAGATTGTGCAAGGCGTGGGTCATACTAATTTGTTTCTTTTCAGCCTCTTTCCACCCTCAGTGCTCTTATATGCAATTTTAGATCTGTTTAAAAAAAAAAAGTTTATATTTTAATTTTTTTCTGTGTTTTAAAAATGTATTTTTGTGAATTCATATTAGAAATGTGGCACATAACTATTTCATAACCATCATCTCCATGCAGTATTTGCGACAGACAATTCTTTCACATACCAGTGTCTTTTAAAACCCAATATTGTGATAACTTCCATTTCAATATATGGCTCACCTTTAAACTCTGGGTCCCAGTGCATAGGGAAGCCTATTGGTGTTCCACATGTTCCAAACGAGGTACAACATCCTTCTACTGAGGCCTCTGGCCTAGCATATTTACAGCTTCAAGTGTCCGGACACGTCTCAACCTTGCCTAGTCTAGCTAACTTGGGCAGGGCAACTACTTCACAAACTAAACTAAGGAAGAACTAACTTCATTTGTTTCAACTAATACTTTTACAGGATCTGTGTCATTTACAATTATTTTTAATATTTGTTTTCTGTTTTCATTTTCTTTCAAGTATTTAATAATCTTATTTTGATATTTTTGTATTGTACAATTTTATATTTATAATATACTTATGCGCATATTTGTTTCATACTATTATAACCACATATTCTCCTTGTTCCAAATCATTTTCATGTGTTAAAGTGAAGGGAAATTTAAAAATAAATATTAATCTAAATTTAAATTTTAAAATTAATATCTCTGTAGGAGACGGGTGTGTACTAAGGGCCCCAGCGCACACACGTGTCTTGCGGAGGGGGGAAATGTAATAATTCCCAGTAATATAATCCTTTAAAATAACTTTTAGCTACCAATGGTCCATCCCTTCAGGACCAACGTTTTAGTAATAAATTAGCCCGCCGCCTAACGAGAGTATTTTAAACTACACCTATCCACCCACTCAGATCATGTGATTTGAGAAGCCTATAAATACCGAGATTCCTGGTGACCAACTCTCTCTTTCGCTTCTGTATTTGTCTGCTTCAACATGTAGTCGGCTGCAGCTTGTTTTGTGCTTTTTGTTGTGTTTGTGTGTGTGAGTGTATTGTATCGTCCTTGTAATGTCTTACGTGTTTAAAATGTATAATAAACAGATTCAATTAATCTCAAGACTACTTCTTCAGCAATCAGTTTAAAGAATCCATTCCAACGGCCGACGTCTATTACATATATATATATATATATATATATATATATTGTTTTACTTTGACACACAGAAAAAATTTGTGAGAGTTAACAAAAATTTCTCTGATAATTTTATTTTTTCTAATTTTAAGTGGAATTTTGTCGGAAGTACTGAAAAAATTTTGCAACGGCAAAAAAATTTTCGACAACGCTTATATACAAATTTCGAACAAAATTTTGTTTGTTTTCTCTTTGATTCAATGAAATTTGTTTATTTTGCCAGTAAATGGTTGCCATCAAAGCAAACTTGATACGATGAAATAATTCTTGTCGGGACACCATATAGTCTATATTAATGCAAACAATTCTAGAAAAGAAACTGCCAGTGTTGTCGTCAAGGGCTTAGAAATTGGTACTCACTACCTCTAAATGTGGCGTCTTCTCCGACATTTGCTGTCGTAGCAATCGTATTTCAAGTTAACGTTGTGAGGTTAACGCTGAGTCATGTTTATCTGTTTTTAGCTAAATTTTTTTCTTACTTTTAAAGTCATCCTTATAGTTCAGAAATCAGATAGCTTCTTTTTGTAGTGAATGTGTTATGCATTTTGTATCTCACATCATATTAATATACAAAATAATCAATAAATAGTTTCTTATGTTCATATTTACGTAGACTATGACCTCTGTATCATATAATGGGCTTTCTTTTGCTAACACACAATTAATACTTAAGGAACTTTCGTTGATCTTGTGAAAAGATATTTAGAAAATGACACAAAAATGTTTGTTTTCAATAGCAAAAATACTACACAGTTTTTGTCTCATTAACAAAACTTGATTATGCTCATTTTTAAACACAAATTTTTTTAGGGCTACAAAATATTTATTTGATAAACAATACGCTTTTCTCATTATCTATACAAATAAATAAAATTGAAGTGTCTGTTTGTAATTTCAAATTAGCAGCTTTTTACTTAATGCACTAAAAGTATATACGGTACTCATAAGAAAAACCAATTTTTAAAATTTTTGTCTGTCTGTCTGTCTGTTTGTTCCGGGTAATCTCGGAAACGGCTGGTGCGATTTTAAAAATTCTTTCACTAATGGAAAGCTACATTAACGGGGAGTAACATAGGCTATATTTTATTTCCGTATTCTTACGAGAACGGAAACTATACGGGTGAACGTGAAACTGAATGCCAAGATGAACGCCAAATTGAACGCCAAGCTGAGCTAATGAAGTCGTTGTTTTGGTTACTGGCGACCGATGCTCTTCATGAGACATAATATTGTTACGCGCACATGATAATACGCTGACACGTGCCATAATTTTTTTTTTATGATAGTTATCTCACTGTTCAGTTAAGTAGAGCATCGGCTGCTTCGGATGCACTTTTAAAAATAATAAATCAAGGCTTCATAAGCAAAAAGCAATGCAAGAAACAAAAAATTGATAAGTTTTACGGTTAGTTTTATACCTTTCTTTTTTTTATTTACATTTTTAGTCACATTTAAACAATAGTTATTATAATCCCAATCTATATATATACAAATAAATAAAATTGAAGTGTCTGTTTGTAATTTCAAATTAGCAGCAATTGTTTGCGGGGGCGGGGGTGTAAGGGGCGTTAGAAATTCCGATTTTTAAGTTATTAGACGTACAGTCTTGAAACTTAGTAAGTAGATTCCTCTCATAGGGTAGAGATACGCTAAAAAATGGGTATCGTGAAAATTGCACTCAAGTGGCGTTGCGGGACTTAAGGGGCGTTATAGATAATTATTTCCATTTTTAAACTATTAGACGCACAGTCTTTATATTTGATAAGTAGATTTCTTTCATAGAGTAGAGATCAGCTATAAGAAGGTTTTGTGAAAACAGACCTCTAAATGGCGTTGAGGGGGATTTAGTGGGATACTAGATAAATATTTTCGTTTTTAAACTACTTCACCTCCCTGCTTGAAAATTGGTAGGAATGTTTCTTTCATGGAGTAAATATCCGCTACAAAACAGATTTGGGGAAAATTGACCCCCAAGGGATGTTAAGGGCAGATATAAATAATTATATCTATTTTTAAACTATTAGACGCACAGTTTGAAATTTGGTAAGCAGATTCCTCTCATAGGATAGAGATACACTACAAAATGTGTTTTGTGAAAATCGACCCCTAGGCCGCGTTGCGGGGGTTCAAGAAGCGTTATTGATAATTTTTTTTTTGCATTTTTAATTTATTGGACGCACAGTCTTTAAATTCTGCTAAGCAGATTCCTTTCATAGTGTGCAATTCCCCTACAAAATTGGTTTTGTGAAAACAGTCCCAGAAGTGGCGTTGCGGGGGCTCAAGTGGCGTTATAGATAATTATCCCCATTTTTAAACTATTAGACGTACAGTCTTGAAATTTGATAAGCAGATTCCTTTCGTAAAGTAGAGAACCGCTACAAAATGGGTTTCGCGAATATGAACTACCAAGTTTTATTTCGGGAGATTAAGAGGCGTAATTGATAAATATTTCCATTTTAAATTATTTGATCATCCTGCTTGAAAATTGGTAGGCATGTTCCTTTCATGGAATAGAGTTCCTCTAACAAAGAGTAAAACGAAAATTGACCCCAAAGGAAGGTTGCGAGGGGTCAAGAGGAGTTACAGAAAAAAATTCCTGTTTTTAATTGTTAGACCGATATACTTGAAATTTGTTAAGCATGTTTCTTTTGTTGAATAGGGATCCACTAAGAATATATTTTAAGCAAATCAAGTTCTGTTGGGTGCAGGGGGTTACTGGGACGTATTGACACAAAAAATTACTTTTTTCGAGCTACAAGGACTATAATAATGAAATTTAGTTTGCATTTTTCTTTTGTTGGGTTAAAATCCGCTAAGAGCGGTTATTTTGGAAAACGGCTCTCAACGGGATTACGGGGATATTGATAATAAAACTTTTGTTTTTTTTTTGTTAGATTTAGACTTGAAATTTGGCTTGCATGTTCAATTTAAGGAGTAGAGATCCTCCGAAAATTGGTTTTCCGGGAATCCGCTTGGTTTTTGTGTTACGAAAGAGCAAACATCATTCTATGCTTCAATTTTAGAGATTCTTAGAAAACACAAATTAGATGAGTTCTGCCCCTTTTTTTTATCAACAGGCGACAGTTACAGGTATAAGTATATTTTTCAATACAATCGAATTCTTAATGCAGGACTTAGATATCAATAATTTATACATATATATAAGCAGTAAAAATTTATAAAACATCATGAAATTCCCAGCGAAGCGGGCGGGTAACAGCTAGTAGATATATAAAAATGAATTACCAATTTAATTATCATGTTAAGAATCTCACATGAAGGAAAAGAAATGAGTACATTTTCAAATGTCTTATCGAACAACCTATTAAAGTTATAAGTAGACTTTTAAAATTAACATATTTTTACAGTTTCCATAAATAGAATAAAGTTAAATAACTTACCTTTAAACACTTATATGGAGCAAAATCTTTTCTTGATAAAGCATGTATCCATTTTTTTCGAAGGGAGTCTCTTTGGGGAATGCGAACATTTGCAATTTTTCAGTACCTTTAAAATGGCTATTGCAATTCGGTACAACGCATGTGTAGACCATTTTTGTCAGAACAGTTAAAAAGAAATTGAAAATCTATAATAAAAAAGCGAACAAGCAGGTATCCGCACAGACACAAGCACCAAAATGGCGTAGGAGAGTAACTGATCTAACTTGAATTCAAGCAGGTTTTCTATCCCTACTATGTGTGACGTCACAAGCCTATCACGTTGGAGTCACCAGGCCTAGACTCTAGGAGGTGATGTCACAGTCGCCACAGGAATACGAATTTCGAGACAAACTGCTTACAAGAGACTCAATCATGCTGGCCAGTATGCCAGAAGACTGGCAGTTTGCATTCCCCTCACGTCTGCGCATAAACGCGCTCGTTTGAACTGGAGTTTGAAATATAAACATTGGAGTGTGGGAGAGTGGGCTAATGTGATGTTCAGTGACGAGTCCCAGTTTAGTCTGAGTAGTGATTCTCGGCGGGTAACGATATGGAGAGAACGTGTAACACTTTTTGAAGAAAGAAACATAACGGAAAGACATAATTTTCCAAGAAGGGGAGTAATGGTATGGGCAGGCATCATGATGGACGGCCCCACAGACCTCTATTTTTTGACACGGGGTTTGTGACTGCTCAAAGATACAGAGACGAAGTTCGTGAGCCTTATGTTCGCTTGTTTCGAGGTCCTGTCGGTCCTGACTTCATATTCTTGAATGATAATGCGCCATGTCACCGAGCGGTGCTGATTGATGGTTTCTTTGAATCGGAAAACTTCCAGCGCGTGTCGTGGCCTGCGAACACCCTGATTAAAATCCTATCGAGCATGTATGGGAAATTCTCGGGAGACAAATTGCAGCCCTTTTTCACCCACCAAGCTCAATTACAGAACTGAAAAGAGATCTCCAAGAAGCTTGGAACCGTTAGAGCCTACAACTCATTCATCATTTCATAGCAAGTATGGTAAATCGCTGTGCAGCGTGCCTGGCTATCAGAGGTAACCACACGCCTTACTAAACTGCAGAATAAGTATTTATTTATTGTTTTCTTTCATTTTTTCTTTAAAGTGTGAATCCTTGCTATGCTCAGTTTTTTTTTCAAACTGCTACTTTAGATAATAAATTTAATTATTATCATTCTTTTGATTTGCTTCCTTATTTTATAACCATTTTACACTAGCATATCTCGTTTCCCGCTATTCTGATTTACAGTTCCTTCTTTATTCACATAATTATCACTTATACTTAACTTTTGGACAGCAGTGCATATACACTGCTGGCCACTGTAAATGCAACACCAAGAAAGACAAGAGATAGCTCAACAAAATTTACTTTCCAGATAACATGTTGACCAAGTATCAAATGATTAAATGTATAGACTCCTGTGAAGTGTGGTTCCTGCCAGAATCAGTAGCCAGAGTAACTGCCATTGATGGAGATCACCGCTTCCATACGCCTCGGCATTGATTCAAGGAGAATTTGGATGTGTTCTTGGGGTACAGCAGACCAAGCATCTTCCCCACGTTGCCAAAGTTCATCTGGTGTGACAACTGGGAGTGTAATCTGGGTCAATCGTTGAGCAACCATTGACCACATGTTTTCTATCAGCGAAAGATCTGGAGAGCGAGCCGGTCAGGGATGCAATTCAATATGGTGATTGACAAAGAACCTTTGGACAATGCGTGCCACGTGTGGTCGCGCATTATCCTGTTGAAATATGGCTGTGGCCAAGCCCTAAAGGTAAGGAAGGACAATTTGCTCCTACACCTCGGAGATGTAGCACTAGTTGTTTAAATTACTGGCAATGCGTACTAGAGGAGTGCTAGAGTGATATCCAATACCGTCCCATACCATAATATCCCATTGTATTGAAAATATACTTATACCCGTAACTCTCACTTCTGGTTAAAAGAAAAAGAACAGAACTACTAATTTGTATTCTCTTATAATCTCTAAAATTGAGTATAGAATAATGTCTGCACTTTCGTAACCCTATAACCAAGTGGATTTCTGCAAAACCAATTTTAGTTGAATCACTACTCCATAAAAAAAACCATGAAAGCCAAATTTCAAATCTAAAACTTATACAGCAAAAACAAAATTTTTAATATCAATACCCCCCACCCCACCCCGTAATTCTGTTGAGGGTCGTTCTTCCAAAAACCGTACGTAGCAGATTTCAATTCAAGAAAAAAAAACGCAAAACAAATTCCATCATTATACTCCTTGTTGCTCGGAAAAAGGAATTTTTTTATCAGTACGCCCCAGTAACCCACTGATTTCCCCAGGAGTTTATTTCCGTAAAATACATTCTTAGTGGATCCCTGTTCAACAAAAGAAACATGCTTAACAAATTTCAAGTCTATGGGTCTAATAATTCAAAAACAGAAATTTTTTTTCTATAACTCCACTTGACTTCTTGCAACCCTCCTTGGGGGTCAATTTTTATTTTACTCTTTGTTTGAGGAACTCTATTCCATGAAAGGAACATGCCTACCACTTTTCAAGCTGGTAGATCGAATAGTTTGAAAACAGAAATATTTATCTATTACGCCCCTTAATCTCCCGAAATGAAACTTTAGTGTTGGTTTTCGCGAAACCCATTTGTAGCGGTTCTCTACTTTACGAAAGGAATCTGCTTACCAAATGTCATAACTGTACGTCTAATATTTTAAAATTGGGAATAATTATCTATAACCCCATTTGAGCCACTGCAACGCCACTTGGGGGTCTGTTTTCACAAAATCCACTTTGTAGCGGATCTCTACTCTATGAAAGAAATATGCTTATCAAATTTGAAGACTGTGAGTCTAATAAATTAAAAATAGAAAAAATTATCTGCAACGCCCCTTAAGCCTCCTCAACGCAATCTGGGGTTCCATTTTCACAAAACACGTTATACAGTGGATCTTTACTCCATGAAAGAGTTATGTTTATCATATTTAAAGACTGTACGTCCAGGAGAATAAAAATGGAAATAATTATGTATAACGCCCCTTAGGCCCCGCAACGCCACTTGGGGGTCAATTTTCAAGAAACCCATTTAGTAGCGTATCTCAACCCTCTGAGAGGAATCTGCTTACCAAATTCCAAAACTGTGCGTCAAATAGTTTAAAAATCGGAATAATTACTTATATCTCCCCTTAACTTCTCCCAACTCCCCTTGATGGTCAATTTTCTCAAAACCAATTTTGTAGCGGATATTTACTTCATGAAAGAAACATGCCTACCAATTGTCAAGCAGGTAGGTCAAGTAGTTTAAAAACGAATATACTTATCTTTTACGCTACTTAATCCTTATCAACGCCACTTGGAGGGGGGTGGGCTATTTTCCCCAAACCCATCTTGTAGCTGATCTCTACTCTAAGAAAGAAATCTATTTATCAAATTTAAAGTCTGTGCGTCTAATAATTTAAGAAATGGAAATTCTATAACGCCCCCGCAACGCCACTTGGGGGGTCGATTTTCACCAAACTCATTTCGTAGCGTATCTCTACTCTATGAAAGGAATCTGCTTACAAAATTTCAAGATTATACGTCCAGTAGTGTAATAAATGGTACAATTATTTATAACGCCCCTTATCCCACGTAACGCCCCTTGCGCTTCGAATTTCGCAAAATCCGTTTTTAGCTGATCTCTACACCACGAAAGGAACATTTCTACCAAATTTCAAGTCTGTAGGTTGAATAGTTCCGGGTGTATCGTGGTGATTAGTCAGTCAATGAGCCATTCAGTGAGTTAGTCGCTTTTCTCCTTTATATACACTCATGTCCATAGATTAAGGTTAATGAAGTTCAGGCAAAGAAAGAGACAGAAGGAAAACAAATTTGACTTATTTGTAAAGTCTATTTATTAAACAAAAGGTAAAGAGCAAAAAAGATGCTATGTGTTTGACATAATTAATAAAAATTGCGATTTTTACTCCCTGGAGTAAATGTTTAAAAAAAACCTATATAAAAAAAAAACAGTATAACATGGTTAATACGGAGTTTGTCTTCCGGACGATGCAATACAGGCCTTACAAGGCCTACACATGCTGAATATCAAATTATCAATCTGATCTTGGGAAATATTACACCACTCATCAAGCAATGCCCTTCGAAGTTCCGGTAGACATGTGGGAGGGGGGTGGCGGGCTGCAATTCGTCGGCCAAATATATCCCACACATTCTCTATACGATTCAAGTCCGGTGAGTATGCTGGCCAATCCATATGGGTGATATCCTCCGATTGAAGGCATTCGTCTACAATGTTTGCACGGTGAGGACGGGCGTTGTCATCCATAAAAAGAAATTCAGCACTCATGGCGCCCCGAAACAAACGTACATGTTGTTCCAGAATGACATCCCTATAGATGTGGCCTGTCATCGTTACACTCTGAACTTGCAGTTCAGTTCTGGAACCAAGAATAATTCCTCTCCAAACGAGCCATCCTGCACCACCGTAACGGTGTCGCTCAATGGTGTTCTCTTGGTGGTAACGGGTAACTGGCGCTCTCCATATGAAAGTCCGGCGAGAATCAGACTGCAAACTAAACCTTGACTCGTCGGAAAACATCACACAAGACCACTGTTGCGGTGTCCACTCTCTACTCCAGGTTAATCGCAGGCAAAAGTGAGTTGCGGTAAGGGGAACACATCTGACAGGCCTACGAGCAGATAGACCAATGTGCCCTAAGTGTCTGTACACGGTCTGCCTTGAAACTGTCGTACTGGTAGCTGAAGAGAGCTGACGAGATAGGTCTGATGCTGTGCTCCGTCTGTTTGTTTTTCAGTAACTGCCAAATACCGGTCCTCATTCGGCGTTGTAACTCGGTGGTGACCTGTGCTGTAACATCTACTCACATTACCATTATCTTGGAATCGTTGCCAAAGCCTGGAGATAACACTCTGGGCGATTCCAAGTTCCTCGGATACTTCCAGCTGGGTACGTCCACATTCCAGTCGCCCGATAATTCTACCACGTAAAAAATCATCCAAATGCTTCCTTTTTGTCATAACTATGCGGTTATTGCACTGAAAGGCTTTTAAAGCACTTGTGAACAATTATACTTATTTGCCACCATTCTTATATCTTCTCTTACACTCTCGTCATTGTGACGTACTATCCGCGCCATCTTTGGTTTACTGTAATTTGCATATTCTTCTTCAAGATGTGTGTGATAATTCTACAGGTGAAATTTTTATTTTAGAGTTCAATTTCTGTGTGATTCTGAATTATCCTTAATTTATGGACATGAGTGTATAATATAGATTAAGTATGATTTCAGTCGAAAGTTGAATTTAGTTTGATGCACAGCGTGATTTTTCGGTTACTTTTAACGTGTCAAGTTGTGTATGTGTGTATGTTAGTTTTATTGTGAAAATTTGTATATTAATTATTGCGACAATTCCTATTGAATCAAATGGTGACTAAAAAAAAATTCTTAATGGTCGCATTTTCCAAGATTCTTGGACGGACGAATTTGGATTCGTACAACAAAAAGGTCGCGCTATGTGTCCTATGCCATACATCAAGTGTACAAAGACATTTTCAAATTAAACCCCAAGCGACATTTAAGATTTTAATGAGAAATGTGAAGTTTTAGAAAGAGCTGTTTCTTGATAAAAGAAGGAAATTAGATTTTTATGCCTATCAATAGGAGTCAAACCCAAAGTGACAGAATGTAGTTTCGTCATTGCTTATTTAGCATCCAAAGAAAGACCTCTTATAGATTTCGAACATATAAAGGTCACATTTCTAAAAAGTG
>BMAO01030075.1:0-16250 GCA_019973975.1 Trichonephila clavata
CGACTAGAAATAATTCTTTGAGGTTAAAATGAAATAATTTGATTCTTTTACACATTTTTATAAAGGAATAAAGTTCAAAAAAGTATAAAATGTCTAAAATATAATCATAATTTTAAAAATAATAAGCACAAAATATAAGAAAAATTTTTGTAAGAAACAAATAGTAAGTTTTACGACGCGCATGATATTTTCTGAAATAATAATTCTAATTACTAGCAATAAGTTGATTTATAAAGTCAAATATATCCTTATTAGAGGTAGCGATTAGATATAAAAAGAATAAAAAATAATATTTTTTAAAAATAAAAAAAAGTACATTTTTAAATTTTTTCAAAAATTTAATTTTTTTGAAATTTTTCAAAAATACAAATATGTAATATATAAATAGCTAGATTTAAAGATTATGATAGAGTTTATAATTCTGTAAGTTTTATGCATCAAAGTATGATAGTTTTTGAAACGCAATGCGCGTAAGTGAAAAAAACACAAACTGAGAAAAAGGCTTTAAAGTTTAAATTGAATTTGAGAAAATAAATTTTAAAACTTACATGCTAAAATGCTCCAGGATCATAGGATATGCCTTCCTGTTGCTCAAACAGCTCAATTTCTGTACTCTTTTTAATTTTTTTATCTCTCCAAGCTTCAAACGATGACGTTGAGCTCCTCTTTCTGACGTAAAGATTCGACGATTGTCACGTTCAGCCAGGGACACACAAACATTTTTGTTAATTTTTAAGCCAAATTTCTCTAAAATAGTAATAAGTATTTGATTTCCATCATTAAAAATGCTGGTTGCTAGATTTGCAGCAATCTCTGCAATCTGAAGGCTAGAATCAATCGTCTTCGAACAAAACTTCCAGATTAATGAATTTAAACTTTCATTAGGATTCTGTGTCTTACCTCCTAAGCATTTCTTCAGGAGTGCCAGATGAGATAAGTCTGCAAATACAGGCTTAATTACATCTCGAACAGCTTTCGCAACTGAGGGTTTGTGTTTATAATTTTGTAAATTATTATTAATTGCGGCATTATACTTACACTATGTATTTGGATTTGTAGGACAAAATCAGTGCATCGGTTCATCATCGGTGCTGCAAGAATGACCCCAACAGCCCAAATGGCTTTCCGCATTTCCTTTACACTAGTAGAATTGCATCGAATAGCATTACCATAGTAATGCGCAAGCTTATCAATTAAAACTATCAGTTAACCTACCTTTACCGCCTATAGTTTTACCATCAGATAATTTCTTCTTACCATATACTAATTTAAGCTTCCTAAGCCTTGTACCCATTCTCTTTTGCACATGGCCTCATTCTATTTTCTGAATAAGATGGTCATCGCCGTATGGATTTTTTCAGAAAGGGCATTGAATGTTTTTGTGTCGCCATCTCCTATGTAGTTCGAATATTTCAGGTTGTGAAGCTTTTCTGATCGATTAAAAATCTCTCAACATCCCGTCAACCTCCATCTTACCAGCAGAGCCAGAATAATTTTTTCTACGTGAAATCTTATGCGCTCTTTCCATTTATTGTACTTGATACCAAACTTTACCCTTTTAATAACTGTCGCTTCATTTGCAAAATGACAAACACTTCCCTATCCAAAACCTTACCTGTTTCGGCCCCATTAGAGTACATACTCAATCAACGATGAATGTCCTCTCGTCTTCCAGGTCCCATCACCACTTACCGTTAAAATGTTATCAGGTAACGAAGAATTTTCTTCGACAGCTGCCCTGTCATGCTTTCTTCGGCGACTTCCTTCATAACAAGTGAAAGTTTATTATTAATAACATCATATGATTTTTGTTCAACAGGATTAGGAAGACTCATTACAGAACAAAAGGTTTTTAATGACTCTAAACCTTGACCTATGCATCTCATTGCTAAAATAGATCTTCTGTTAATTTCTGGAGCATTATTTTTTTATTCCCAATGTTTTCACAGCTTGAAAAAGTACAAATACTCCACAGTTTTTACAATGTATTTCAAAATTCGAACATAAACACGAGTGGATTTTTCATTAATTGTTAATGGTTTATGACATTTTAAGCAGCATGATACTGACAAAATAGAGCTAAAGGTTGAAATAAAATCAAAAATACGATATTCTTTGAAGTTTTCACTTACCTTAACAAGATTTGACTTTAATGAAGTCTAAATTCCTGAAAGTTTTTTACTAGAAGCATTTTTCATTTCGGCACACTTACTTGTACTTTTCAATTCTGCACACTTCCTCGTATCTTTCATATCTGTAACATGTGAGTCACTTACCTTAAATATTTATTTCCTAAATCTTTTGTTGGGGCGATTGCCCAACGATTTTTTTCAGAATAAAACAACACATATCTTCGATTTAGATAAGCGTTTTAAAAAAACGTGTACTAAAGTAAACACAACAGAATCAAAACACGGCAGAATGAATGTGTTGAGTTGCAGGCTTCCTTCTGATCAACTCAAGTGCTTAAAATATTTCATGAGGCTTATTAAAAACAGAAAAATGAAAGGTATGCATAAATTTAAAAATAAATGGGCGTGGCATCTGTCCATTTAAAAGTTGTTATGACTAAATTGCTGTTTGCAATTTTTTGAATAACTTTCGAAGTTTTTAGAGTATTGTCACGTGGTTAGTATCAAAATGTTCAGAAAAAAAAATGAAGAACAAGATATATTTTTTTTTCGAAAATTCGAAAAAAAAAAAATTGTTAACACCCCTCAGTGTTAAATATGTTTCTTTGCTAGTTTTAACCACATTGGTAATTTTGCTAGAATGCAGCAATAAAGGAATTAAACTTTCTTTCATACATGAACAAGTTAACTCAGATTTTAATAAACTTATTTGAACAGCTAATAACTAAACGTAAATAAATTCTAAAAATTCGAATATGTATTTCATCGTTTAAAAAAAAACTCTTTATTAATAATGATAAAAGAATACAAGTGTCATAAAGATTTAGAGATATGTTACTTCTATGTTCAGTGTGCATTTTAACTCATTCAATAACTATTTTTAATGAAATTTCGATAAATTTTGCATTTGAATATCCTGCACTACATTTAAGTTAAAATGTGATTTTCAAATTTATACTTCCAGATAATTGTGATCGGAAGATATTATTTATATTTGAACTCTACCTTATATCGACATTCGAAAAGACGTAAATGATCCTTTCCATTCTTTAATTTAAGAACGTCTTGTCGAAATGATTCGGAATTTAACATCATACGCAACACTGAAAACTAAGTAAATTGTCTCCGACCACCATACTTTCTATCGAATTCTCATTTTCATAGATGATGCACAACTCACAGTTCGTAATGGTTCCCTGTATGGTTTCGTGGATTTCAGAGAAACGATGTTGAGGATTCTTTTCAAAAGATATTGACAACAGAACTTCATTTTAGACTTGGAGAATGCCTCTTCTGCTTGTTCATCCGTTGCTGTTTATAGTACAACAATGTATTACAATGCATAGTTAAAATATCACTCAGCTGTTCATTTTATTAAGGTATCTGTACACCTTCGAAGAAAATTTTTTGAGAAACTGTAATATTTGCTATTAAAATATTTTTTACTGATGAAATATAACTCCAAACTAAAGAAAAATACATTTAATATTTTACTTATAGCACAAAAAAATTTTTAGGGAGAAAAACATAGTGAAAATATTAATTAAATTGATTATTAGAATAACGCACATAACTCAAACGTATAAACAAAAATATTACTTTTCTGTAAATTTCATGTTGATCATCATAATAATTTTTAGGGCTGGTACTATTTTTCTGATGATAATCAAATTATTACAATTTTTATCAAGGTTCGAGTAAAAGAGCATTGAAAAATCACTAAAAAATTATTACGAGACATGATATACACCTTAGTTACTAAAAACATATCAACTTTATAATCATGGAAATGGTAGGGGTTCTTTAAATCTATAAAATAAATGTACTTGTAAAATTTAAAGTAATTTGGTTCACAACTTTTTCTGATATTTACGTTGTCAGATGCCAATACGTTAAAAAAATGCATTTTGAGATAAATCAGAAATAAACTTTAAACTGCAATTTTTAATATCAAACCCAATTAGATATACTTAAAATGCCCCTGATTTATAAATAACACCCTCTTTCCTCTCTAAAACATTGATTTTTTCCCCCTTGTAGCTCTTAAAACTTTTCTATGCTACTTTATATTAGGTGTTGAATGACATTCTGCATCGTTAATTCTATTAACGTCAAGATGTTTGTATGATTTTAAAGTAAAATAACCAGGAGTTATATTAAGTTTTTTAAAAATGTCAACACAACCCTTGTACCCATCATTAAATTGTATAACGGCATCCAATGCACCAAATTTTAAAGTTTTGAGGCGCACGAAAACTTCTTTTCGGTACTTTCTGCCATATAATGCCATTAAAACACTCATTTGAGTTATGCGTTTTGCCATGCAGGCATTTAGTAAGTAGTTCTTAGATGCATAATTCTAAATATGTAGGCTTAATCATGTTTAATACTTCATTGGATAAACCTTTATATTTTTCTTTTGGCTTTTGGCCACAAGATAGTGCTCGCTGGTAGTAGCACCAACAATCTTTTCCGATGAAACGCTGTGCATGCATGGGTTTCTCGACACAATGAGCAATGAAACAGGGCCGCAATAACATTTTGTTGAAGACCGGAGAGGTTTCCAACATTGCTACGATCAGCAATCCCATAATAGTTTTGCAATCAAGCAGTAAAAGAGTCGGTGAGTTTGCCTTTACCAGGCAGATTTTTATTTTTTGACTTTTGTTTGCACAATCTCGCACCTACTCTATTATGAACATGACCGATGCATTCATATTTTGTGACGCTATCTTTCCCATAAGTATATTTGACACTGATAAAGCCCTTAGAATCCCCGTCACCATAACAGTGTGCATGTTTACGGCCTCGTTTCACAATAGAATGTTGAAAGATTACAGTAGCACCAACAGTTTCCATTCGTAATGCAAAACCTTAAAAAATTGCTATGGCATATGTGATCTGCTGCAAAAGTTTCCGACTCAATGCTTTTAAGCATTTTAGAAATCTTTCTGCAGGTGGGACAATATGACGACATAATTTCAATGTCCCCTACTTTACCAGTGTCAACTGATGAAGCTGCGACACACCCATTCATGGAAGTGTAACCCCTACGCTGCCACGTTCTATCAACTGAAACACCACATTCAACTATTTTATTTTTAGAAGGATGTAGAACTAACAGTTCAGAAGCTACATTTGCATTGATAGTTCACTAACTTCTGAAATCACAGACATGAGTTTGCTCTCATGATTAGTGTACACAGTTTTACTGAGCCTGGGTAAATTTAACGTATCACATAATTTAAACCCACCAGAAAAACCTTTACCAATTTGTCTCATACCATAAAAAAATCTTGTATTTATTTCAGGACAGCTTAAAGTTTTCTTTGAACTAGAAACCCCTAGGTAAAATATACAATGTTTAGACCTAATAACAAAATTTGAGTACAAACCATATCTAAAATCCTCAGAAAGCAGTAAAACTTTTTGGTAACATCTTGGGCAACAAAGTTGTAAAAAAATTTTTAAAAGGACTTCTATGTCCATAATTATGTTACTGGTATGTGGTTTACTTTCATTTTCTGCTATTTCTTCATCAAAAAAGCATGCATTTTAATTTTCGAGGAACTAGCATTGGTAGATGTTGAGCTGCAATTTTTGAAATTTTTATTACTATATCCATTCACACGAAATTGACACTTTCTATTTGCACTTATTCTACGTTTAGTTTTACCATTTTAAATGAAAAAAAATTAATGTTTTCAGCAGTAAAAAAGATTAAACAGAAACTTATAAAGAGCTGCGCAATGGCAAGCAAATGTAAACAAACAATAACACACTCTCTTTTCCTGCCAGATTCTGGATAAAAATATTAGTAAAAACCTGTTGCCAATTATATTTTTGGAGATTCTGAAAACTCAAATTCATATTTTAAAGTATATAAATTTCCTACTATTGCATATTTAAACCAAACTTTGAAAAATAAAAATGTAAACAAAAGTTTTTTTTTCAACTTCCGGAATGCAGACTTCTACTTCCGGTTTCAAAAAGTAACTAGCGAGTAAAATTCAAATCCCCATAACTTAGGTTCTAAATAAGATAGAAACAAAATTTAAGCACCATTTTAAAGAAAAAAGCTCAAATTGTAAAACAGCATCAAAATTCAAAAATCGAAAATTTTGGCGAAAAAGACGTTTTGAAGGTGTACGGATATCTTAAAAACAATTAACAATTGACGGTATTAACTGGTATTTGGTTTGAAACACGAATCATGTTAAACTTTATTTTTTTTTATTGTATTGATGTCTCTATGAAGCGATGCTATTGATTTTCATATCTTGTATTACTGGCCATGTTGCGAGAATTCAGTAAGGGTTAATAAACTTTTCTTATGAATGTTGTGTAACTAATGCTTAAAATAGTGTAAATAATTTATATCTGGATGTTTAATACATTAATATCATTTTCTCTTGTATTTATTTTGTGATAAAAGTTCTTATATTTAAAAGAACACTGCCCCTTACATTATAATGGCGTTTCAATCAAAATTTGACGATTTGGTTATCATATTGACGCTTCTGGAAATTTCTGGTGATAATATCACGATTTATGACGAAAGTGGATTTTTCGATGAAGTTCCTTTCAACCTATAAATAGGAGTCTCTCGCCGAAACTGAGTCTGTATTACTTCGGCTTATGAAGAGGATGTTAGGCTCTTTGTGCATAATCTTTTACAAGCATGTATTTTAGACACTGGAAGTTGTGTTTTTTTATCGCTGTGGAATGTGTGAAACCCTACTGAGATTTCTAAAGCGAGTTTCAGTGCTATATCCTGTATTTCAAGGATTGTTTTTTGATTTTCATGCTCCTGAAAAATGTTCGTGCTTTTTGAAACTAATAGTATTAAATCCTTGAACCCTGATTTATGTAACTATGTTATTTTTTAGAAAACTTTCAACCGTATATTTTTGTTAGTGCCTTTTAAATGAAGCAAGAAAATAAATATTAATCCAGTACCTAATGAATCAAGATCATAATCTTTAGCACTCATGCTTAAAGAATTTTTGGCTAACAAAATAATAGTAAACTCTTCAATTCCAAAACCCAAAATAATAAAATGTATTTATGCATTATTTCTTGATAAAAAAAGTTATTTCAAAATTTGAAACAGTAAATAAATAATAACTAAAAGGATTAATGATTAAGCAAACAAAATAAAAATATATTTATTCAAATATATATAATAAAATAGAATCGGTAAAATTACAATTCAATAAATAACAATGAAAAATAGAGTTCCAAATAAACTATTACTAAAATCTTATTTAAATTTGTATGTGTGTATAAAAATATTTGTAAACTTAAAATGTCATTGAATAATTTCGAGAAGGTTTTGCTGTTATTGTTCCTAAGACTCCTATTTTAGGAGTTTGAAAGAAGCTTTGTATAATTTCAAAAAAATATTAAAATTGAATTCTTGTGAAATTTATTTCAAGAAGTTGTTTTTATTTTATAGTTGCCTTCGTGAGATTAAAATTAATTCATCTTTTATGTATTTTTTGACTCCTTGCTTCAAAAAAATTAATTCAGAAGATTAAAAGAGGAAAAATTATAATTTAGTTATTCGAAATTTAATGAAATTTCAAAATTTAATTTACAAATAACAACAAGCTGCTAACGAAATTATTTTTGTGTCTGTATTTATCCAGCTATACAAAATAAATGAAGAGGGAGGCCTGAAGATGTAAAATTTTATTAATAAAGCTCCAATTCAAATTTATAAGTTTTATAAGATTTTTTATACACGTTTTTAGTTTTTTAAAAATTTATATACTAACTAATCTTAAATGCTTCATGATATTTATGTCAGTACAAAATTGATATTTTATCCATTTTTTCTTCTAAGTGAATAAACAATATTTTATTTTTTAAGGGGACAAAAAAGCATTTTTTTCTTAGCTTTTTCAACAATCATCTTCTTATATAAGTTTTGAAATAAAGACAAGTAAAGATTCAAAGAACTTCAACATTATTATCTAGTCCAGGCAGATATTTGATTCTTTCTTCAATTTCTACTATTGTAATTCACAATCTCCCTATTATTATATATATATATATATACTAGCTGACCCGGGCAAACGTTGTTTTGCTTTATAAATTATTTCTAATGAATATTTTGGTAGTCAAATAAAAAATAACAACTCATTGTAAGTGTGTGGGGATGTGGTATATGACTGAAAGAGGAATGATGCGCTGTGAACGATGACGGCTTATAAAAGTAACAAAGCACCAAATATTCCCTTTTTGAATTTTTTGTACTTTTATTATTTTCACTCTAATAAATAAATTTCAAATTACATCTCTATCACAAATTATGACAGTTAAAAATAACATTATCGACAACTATTAAATTACGAAGCAAAATAACCGGGGATCCAACCCTTTCAGTTGTAAATGGTACGGTGGCACGCCTGGCAAATCCAATGAGTTCAAAAACTCTGCTGGATAATTTACAGCTTCGTTGGTATCGCAAGCTGTATCAATAGATTTGTATGACATCAAGTTGCCTGGCAACAAATGTTGTATCTTGAAATTCAAACCGTTGACATCCACGTTTTTTTGCTGCCAAAACTGCTCTTTCTGCGAGCCACTCATGATTCAAGTATTGTGTGTGTATATTGGGAAATATCTTGTCAATGAGAGCATTCTGCGAGTTAATGATTGTGCAGAAATCGATCGGCAATTTTATGCATCCAGTAATTTCATGTACAGCTACTTTTCCATCACCGATGTCTAACAGTTATTTTGAGAATGTAGCAGCGGATGGATCTTGAAGCATTTGAACGCACACATTTACTTTCAGCTGTACTTTTTTAACATTACTCCACAGTGACGATGATTTCAAGCTTGGTGGAATAATCCTTCAATCATCTGTGCTTTTCGAAATATCATAAAACTTTTTCACACATAGAATAAAGCTCAACAGAAATATATTATTTACAACATCTCTAAATGACAGTGATGTATTTATTTTCCTATAATTTTTCTCTGGGTCTGGGTTTTCTCTTTTTTTAGACAGAGTAGTATTTTAGATTTAAAAAGAAAACGTAATAAAAAAATCTTTCATAGTCGATTTACAGCAAATCAAACAAAAGGATTTTTTTATTTGGTTATAGAATTAAGATAGCTTGAAGTATAGATTACGTAATATTGCCAGAATATATATATAAATTATATCAGTTTAAATGCGCATTCTTTATTATGCCAGAAAATATTTTGTCATAAACGGATGCAATATATGAATTTTTGAATTAAAAGATATGCACAAAAAATGGGAAAGAAATAAACTTTTCACTCGCCAAATTTGGTGATTTTTGATTTGTTACGGACACTTCTTTTGCTAATGTAACCCTTGAGCAGGGTGATTTGGACGGTGGAACAGAGAAAAGTCACACATTTGGCGCGAAACCGATTTTCGACGCCAAGCGAAAAAACAGACAGGGGTTTTAAGGTTTTTAATTAATATCTTCTCAACTAATTGTATTATTGGAATAAAAAATAGTTTACGTCCTATTCTCAGACCTACTGAATATACACACAAAATTTCATAAGATTTGGTCTAGTCGTTTCGGAGGAATTTGGCTACAAACACTGTGACACGAGAATTTTATATATTAGATATATGTATCTTGTTCAGATTTTCAATCGTTAGTAAAATACTTTTTATTCATCCACTGAAGTTCAGATGCATTTTTTAAACTTGTAGTGGATCACTTCATGTTAATACAGTTTTTTAAATATTAATTCATTAATTAAATTTTATTTTGTAATTTTAAATGTATTCTCATTTATTTCTGAAGAAGTTACAACTAACTGGAACAGAGGGTGCCTACAAAGTAGGAACTGAATTACTTTTTATATTACTTGTTATTTTGAAAATGAGACATTGTACAATCATTAAAAAACTTAATAAGTCACTGTCAACAATATATTGTGGCCGCAGTAGTCTAGTAATTTTTGTCACGAACGAGTAAGTTTAAGTTCTGGTGCTACTGAAGATTCTCCGAGTAGAAAAGTCGATGCTGGTTACATGTTTTGAGGCTCAATGGCCTCCCATTGATGCGCTGTGATAGTCTGGAAAAAATGCACCAACTTAAGTGTCGTCCTCGTCATTTGATCAAGGTTCAAAATTACGACGTCCGTCGTCAATAGCCCTCGTGTCACTTTATAGTATGACATTTTTATAACCCTCAAAAGTGTATTATTTAAATGTTATTGTATTTTGTTTAAGATTTCTTTGAATTTCTTTTAGATATATACATAATTCATTTTTGTTTCTGATTCCTATGTTCAATTGGACTGAGATTTGTTTTTACAAATAATTCTTGACAGATTACATCCAATTATAACTGAATAAAAAAATCAACAGTTATTAGCTAACAATTGCTTTAAAATATCGATGTGTTTTTATTTATAACATAGATCCCAAGAATAAAGAAAGTTTTTCATTAATTGATTTTAACTTGTCAGTGAAATTTTAAGTTATAAAGTTCTGACTGTTGACTTCGAATAAAGTTGTTTTACGGCTGTTTTATACAACAAATACGACATACCATCTGTTTGGTTAAAATTAAATTCATTTCGGTTGGTTTATCGCTGTACTTCTGCACCTATGGTTAGGGGATCGACCCCGGGCCGAGTCGGTGTACTTTTATGATGCAGAAAATCAACAGTGGCCATGTCGAATGATTATACCGCATGAAAAAATCCTTGAGTGATTGCTTTGCTTGAGTGCCCTCTGAAAAATTAAAATCCTAAGTACGGTTTCACACCGCTAGAGCTTAGGTGCCTCCCTCTGGGGGAAACCTGGGTGTCAAAATTACTTGCGGTAATGTGTATCGCCTATATGGTGCCGCACTAAAAATTTATACCAATTCCTGGGGAATGTACAAGGTCTGAAAAGATTAAATACCAATGCGCAGCCCCATTAGGGAAGAAGATTCGTACACATGCAACATTAATTGATTTTTTTTTCAAAACTCCCGAGTTTTTGGATATAATGGGTCTGTAATTTATAACCATTAACTGCTGATAACAACTCTTTTAAAACGAATCTCCTATCAAACCTCAATCGTAAAATTTTCCACAGATACACACACAATCATCTAATTTGAAACTAAACTAAAACTTATGTTATAACTTAATCCAAGAAGATAACATAGACTACTTCTTATTTTCTCTCTTTTGATTTATAGTCTTTTATCATATCACTTAGTGTCTATTACAAAGTGCAGAAATTTAAAACTTTTAGTTTCCAAATACAAGTTCATGCCAATTTTTAAACATCTTTTATTTCAATTCGTTTTTTTCTTAAAGTTGTAATACGTGTAAGAATATATATTTGTTTGTTTTTTCCCTCTCACACAGAATTGTAAATATTTTGATTAAGAATGACAGAAACCTTTTTTTTTTTCAAATGTCTTCAAATTTATGATTTTGATAACTACTAAATCAATGGTTTTTAAATCGTCACTGATTCTTTAAAATAACAAGTTTAAATCATTTCAAGTTTTTTGAGATATTTGAGAAATATATTCAAATATTGATTGCAGTTTTTGTGCATTAATTTTGTTCTAAAATTTGCTTGTGTTTAATACAATTAAAGTATGTATATTGTGATAGTTATATTTTTCATTAGAAAGTGTACAATTTATTCAGAACTAAATGTTTGATTTAATTTCTGTAGCCTTATTGATTTTCTCTGATAGGCTTGTGAATGAGAAAAAGTAATTGAGATGCATTAAGAGAAACAAAACAATGAAACGGAGAAAAGTAATTCATTAAAACATACCATAGCGTTTCTCCTTCTATTTTACGAATTCGAAACTTGAATATATTCATTTTAAGCAATATAGGAAGTCGTTGTCATCAGAAAAGTACTTATATGTCATTAAAGTGTGTCATAATTAAGAAATTCTTTCCAACACTAATAATTCATTAATTATTTCACTGTATTTTCCATTTCGCAACAACTAAATTACCCAATTTAAAAAGAAAATTTCCGTAATCTTTAGTTATAAATCCTTAATGGAAAGATAATTTTTTTCCAAAATTTATTATTCAAATCTTTATATGTACTAAACGAGTATTTGCTCAAGCTCTTTAAAAATTTGTAAAGAGTTGCTTGGAATACTCTAAATCTTATACTTAAAAGTTATTAATTTAATTTTTATGAGCATATAATTAATTATTCTAATTCAAACAAATTTCTTTAAAATTTTGGCAATTAAGGCGATAAGGCACCATCTTCACATTTTTTTATTTTTAATATTTGATATTTGGTTTTAATTGTATTTTATAAAGGTTAATATTTAATAATAATTCCATACAAAAAGTTTTTAATTTGTTGCAAAATGTTTGTAAAATTTATATTTTTTTAGCATTTTTTAAATCCCTAAGACTTTTTTAATTATGTTCCTTTTCTTTCAATTTTTCCCCCAAGTACCTCATAATATACTTCATAAAACTGTGCATGAATTTTTTTGTGCTGCTGCTCTTTAATTTGTTATTAATTTTTTTATAGTTAAACTTCCAAAATTCCCCAAAAACGTAAATTTTGATTTTGAAATTTTTTAGAAAAAGTACTAAACATGTTAGAGCTAATTCCATGCACAGTTTTACAAACCGTACGTTTAAGAACATGTATAAAAAATGTCAAACCCATACTTCAATTATCAAAAAAGCCTTAGTGTTTTGAATAACAGTATATGTACAAAAATTCAACATGGAGAAAATTGAGTTTAAAGTTTTCATTCCATGAATAGCATGATATAATAATCATCGAATAGTCTGAAACTTTTATGAAATGTTAATTAGCTTATTTAAAACTACTTACCATAAAAAATTACACAAATGTAGAACAATTAAACAGTATACTGCCATAATGAATATACAGAAAAAAACGAATGAAAGATCAATATTTCATAAAACTTTATTTTAATAATTATAAAAAAATAAATACACACACTTCTGAGCTAATTCCATGCTCAGAGCTAATGCACAACATGTACAAAAGATGTTTATGCCTTTATTTTTGATTTCCATGATTTTAAAAGCCTTCGCATGTTAAATATTGTACACGAATGAAAGCAAAATCAAATAGCAATTTATAGGTAGAATACATCAAAATCTAAGAACTGTATATGTGCATTTGTTTAAATAAATATCTTAAAATGTTTTAATAATAAAAGTGTTGAATCTCGCACACATGGGATATATATATATCACCAAAAACAAATATATAAAAATGGGAGAGTTTTTCTATTCTTGCGAATTAGATTTTTAATTATCTGAGTTATCAAAATGAGATTTAGTATTTGTGCTTTGGAAGAATCCGTTTTGAAGTTTTAATTAATTCATAATAATATCATAAAAAGCACGCACAACTTTTAAATCTTGACCAAATCCATTTGATCTTCAGTAAAAAATTCAAAAACTGGAAATTTTGCATTAATTGTACAATTTTTTCTTAAAATGATTTGTTACTGTATATATAATGTCAATCTCATTGATGCGCATTAGAAATATAATTAATTCATTTTTTATCAGGCTCTTTTCTAGCAGATAATCTGAAATGTAGGCCTGGTAGTTGCTGTTTAGCATCAAACATTGCTCCATTACTTAATGAAAAATGCAGGTAAAGCTTTGAGATATTGCAGGCATATTTATAAAGACCTGGGGTATCAAATAAGCCAATAAAAGTTTTCTGACAGTTTAATGATTTTTAGGGTACCATATCGCCTTAAATGATAATGGAGAATTGATTCGGAAACTGACATACCTACGCACTTAGAGATTTTATAATGTAGTTAGAAAAGTCCCAACAAATAGTTTTCTTTTAAGTTTTGAAATTCTTCCTTCAAGACTGTTTACTTCTTTTTCCTAAGTGGCTGTTTTGGAATCAACGTTTATATTATGTGTGTTAAGGGAGTAATATAATATGTATTCAATTTTTGTCGATTGTAATTATTTTCTTAAATAAAATCATGCGTCATTATGTTTGTTTAGTGTTTTATGATTGTTGCTTGTGAATATCTTTAATAGGATTTATAAACTCACCTCAGGTTTGG
Organism: Trichonephila clavata; assembly: GCA_019973975.1. Classification (NCBI taxonomy): domain Eukaryota; kingdom Metazoa; phylum Arthropoda; class Arachnida; order Araneae; family Nephilidae; genus Trichonephila; species Trichonephila clavata. Next base: position 14,204 of record BMAO01030075.1, read on the forward strand.
ATTCTGTCTTTTAACCAATATTCAAGTTTTTGAGACTCTTTACAATTTATAATGCTCTTATTTTTCCTAAAATTGACGTCCATTAAAAATAAGTAAAATAAGACGCACTATGCCCCGCTTTACAAAAACTTTGACACTCCAGTTTTAAAAATCTAGTCTTAGCCCTTTCATGAGACTGTGTTGCACAAAGGTTGTTTCCTTCTCTTAATATACCTAATAGCTTCTAAAGGAAATCACCGGATTAACATGTTTCAACATAAAGATTCTATTGGACAATGAGATTAAGATATCCCTCCACTCATGTCCGACACATAAATAATAATCCGAAGAAAAAAATTATAACTTACATAAATAAATATTGGTTTGAAGATAAATAATCAAAAGATGCAATTAAGTTATGTGTCAAAATACTAAAGCTCTACAAAGCTAAAAAAATATACATAGTAGGATTCAAAAGTTCCTAGACTGAATCTATAACTTAAAAATATTACCAATTAAACTGCTGAAACATATCCACCTTCGAAATAAGATCCTTAAGTAACAACACACTTTTGCCGTGGCTTGTAAAGGTCATAGAAACATTTCAAAGATCCATTTTTAGATCTGTCCTTTAATTCTGCCTGCGTTTCACTTTTAACTTCATCTGCAGATTGATATTTGTTTAACATGCAGGGAACGATATGTTGACACACCCTACGCATGTTAAGATCCTTAGCCAGTATCCATTGACATGTGGCCGAGGATATCCCAACTGATTCTGCTATTGTTAGAAGCCTATTCTTACGTTTCACCACAGAAACTTTTTCGATGTTTTCAGCGGTGCGGGAAACCTATGGAAATCTTAGAGAGTTGGTGGTCTCCGACACTTTCCTTGCCTTCTCTGAAACTGCATTGCCACTCAAAAGCTTGAATTTACGATATTAGATCATAACCTTACATCTGCTTCAAAATTCCGTAAGTCTCCGTAGCACTTTTTCCCAAACGAACATAAAAATTAATACCCATTATCTGCTCAACAAGTGCAATGTCTTTCAACCGCCGACGACTAAATACATCCGCCTCTAAAGTACGTTGCCATGGTGACCCATCGACTACGTGATTTGGAATAAATTTTTTAGAAAAGTGGAAGAATGCACAATAACACTCAAATGTTATTGTAGTCACTCTACTGCAAAATTTTCACGTTATACGCTCAGTCCGGAGAACTTGAAACTTACTAGTATTAAAATTGTACATAATTATCATTAATCCAAAGGTGGTTAAGGTCCTACTTTGATAGTTTAGAAGTGAACTAGTAGAGATATCCATTGGTGAAAGATAAGTGCATGGAATGTTTTTGAGCATAATTCTTTTGTGGACATTACAATTTTTCATTCAATTCTTGTGGATATTTTGTTGGAGTTGAATGATCTTATTTATTGCGGACATAGATTCACTAAGATTTATCAGCAATATTAATCATCCATCATTTAGTTTTAAAATAATTTAGTAAGCGAATTCTAATGACAAAACAAAACCAAGGAACAAGCTATTAAAATTATTTATAAACCTAGTTATTAATTTACTTTTCACTTAACTAAGGCTACACAGTACCTTTTTCAAAAATGTCTTGGAGACAGTAAATAGTAAAAATAATTTATGTTTTATATTCAGATTATATTATTAAGTTGATTTTTGAAAGCAAAAAGTCAGTTTACCAGCTATTGTTCTACAATCTAAAAAAATTAATAATTTTTGAAATTTATTCTAATTTATAAAATGCTCAATTTTACAATATTTTTTTATTTAAGTGATTTTGTTTCTTAGATTATTGCAAACAAAAACTAGAAAGGATTTGATTATTTGTGTTCTTTCCTTGTTGTTTTTTAATAATTATTATTCTAGCTAATCCTGGAAAAAACACTAACATTTTAAAAATATTATATTAGCATTTTTAAAAAAAATAACTAAGAGACCTCAGACTTAAATCCATACCAACGTTTATAGAAAATTCGTTTGAGAGTATCTATAAAAATTTCTCAAGACTCTAACTTTAACAAAAAAACCT
>BMAO01030076.1:0-72931 GCA_019973975.1 Trichonephila clavata
TCGGTAGCCAGCTGGTTCAGTTACGTATTGCTCGGTAGAAAATATGAAGAATAAAAAGAAATGGTTAATATTATAAAGGACTTTGAAATGAAAGGATGAAACTTGTACGGTGTTTAAAAAGGTTAAATGCTGATTTTGTAGACATTTATGGTATGCCTACTATCCATTTCTCTCTGTATAAAATAAGAGAAGAAAAATTGGATTTTCTAACAGGAACGTACAGCATACGTATACTTTTGTTCAATAAGTACAAATACTAACATCTCTTGAACATGTATGATTATTTGTGAGATTATAGTAATTCGTCAGTGTTTCTCAGACTTTCAATATTTAGACCCTAATGACTGATTGCCTCAAATTTTCACTTACTCCGTACAAGAACAAATTAAATTCAATTATTCTTTTGACTGATCTACGTCGGACTTTGATCTCTTTAGTGCAATCGGCGTATATAAACGTCTCGCTCAACCAAAGCGTTAATTACCATTGACGTATATATACGTCTTTGAAAATACGTAATTTTCTGTGCGCTACTATGCATAAAACTATTCTGAAGGCTTTGGAATGCAATAAAAGGACCTTGACAGTGTTTTGCTGGCCTTATTTTTGGAGGTTGCTTATTTATATCTTTCTCCCCCTCTCCCAATACATCAGACGCGAGTCTACGTGGAAAGCAGGTGTCGACTGGGAAGCGGTTAATCAACGGTTCTTTGCGATTAATAAACCATACAAATTTTGAATGAATATTCTGTACATGAATTTTATAACAATAAACCCAAGGGTGACTAGTGATCTATTAAACTTGTTCTTAACGTAGTTAGTTCTTATCAGAATTACAATGTGCAATACTGATTACATTTATAGTATATGAAAGCTCTTGCCCGCCCGCTTCGCTGGGTATTTCATGACGTTTTCTTAGAAGTTTTGCTGGTTATATAAAGAATAAATTATTAATATTTAGTGCCTGCATTAAAATTCGATTGTATTACTTGAAAATATACGCCCTTACACTTCAGCGCCCTTGAGGTCTATTTTCACGCATTTTGTATCTCTATTCTGAAGGAATCTGCTTACAAATTTCAGAGACTGTGCAACTAATGGTTTAAAATCGGAATAATTATTTATCTCCCTTCAACCCCCGCAACGCCTTGTAGGTCATTTCTAAAACCATTTTCTTGGTGGATATTTGTAAGTAATATCTACTATTTTCAAACAGGTTGGTCAAATGGTTCAAATGAAAATATTTATTTGCCCCCACCAACGCTACTTGGGGTTATTTTCACAAAACCATCTTCCCTTATCTGATCTCTACTCTATGAAGGAATCTATTTATCAAATTTAAAGACTGTATAATAGTTTAAAGAAATGCAAATAATTATCTATAACATCCTAAACCCCGCAATGTCACTTGGGGTTGTTCACCAAACTCATTTTGTAGTGAGTTTCTGCTCTATAGAGATCTGTAACTCAATTTCAGATTGTACATTAGATAGTTTAAAGTAGGAAACAACTACTTATAACGCCCTCAGCCTGACACTTACTTGCAGGTTTCGGATTTCATCCGTTTTAGCGGATCTCTACTCTATGAAAGACATGTATGCCGAGATTTTCAAGTCTGTAATTGAATAGTTCCGGGATATCGTGATTAGTCAGTCAGTGAGTCGCTCCTTTATATATAGATTATAAATTGTTGATGTCTAATTCGTGCATTAAAATTTGATTATTAAGAAAATATACTTGTCGTCTCTTGATAAAAAGAAAGGGCAAGACTTCTCTAATTTGTATTTTCTAAAATTTTCTAAAATTGAGTATAGAATGAAATGTTGCGCTGTCGTAACCCTATAACCAAGTGGTTTAGAACCAAATTTTGGTGGATCTCTACTCTGGAAAATGAACATACAAGCCAAATTTCAGATCTAAATCTAACAGGAAAAGCAAAAATTTTACTATTCCCCTTTCCCCTGTAATCTCCAGGTGAGTGTTTTCCAAAATAACTATTCTGCTTCAATTCTAACAAAAATACAAAACCAATTCCATTATTATAATTGTATGGACCATAAAAGTTTTTCCATGCGCCCCAATAACCTTGCTCCCCAAGGAGTTGATTCCTTCAAATTCCTCTCTACGAAGAAATCCTGCTATCAAATTTCAAGACCTTGCATTTTGTAGTTTAAAAATGAGACAATTATCTTTAACACCCTTAGGCTACAGCTTTTCCATGGTCTATTTTCTAAAACCCATTTTGTAGTGGAACTCTACTCTATGAAGGAATCTGCTTATAAATTTGAAGACTTTGCGTCTAATAAATTAAAATGAAAATTACTATAACGCCCTTGAGTCCTGCAGCGCTATCTAGGGTCGATTTTCTAAAAACATAGATCTTTAATCCATGAAAACTCTGATTATCTATATTTCAAGACTATACGACCATTAGTTAAAATAAAATAATTATCTATAACGCCCCTTAAGCCCCACCAACATACGCTTGGTTTTCAGTTTTCGAAACCATTTATAACTTATGCTCTACAGCCAAGATCCGCTTGCAAATTTCAAGAGTGTACGTCTTATAGTTTAAAAATTGAATAATTATTTATATATCTCACATAAGCCCCACAGTAACGGTCTTCTCCATGAAAACATGCCTACCAATTTTAAGCTGGTAAGTCCGTGATTCAAAATGAAAATATTTATCTATCCGCCCTTAATCCCCATAACGCTACTTAGAGACTATTTTTAAAACCCATCTGTAGCTGATGGTGATTGTAGTTAAGGTTGCTTGTCTATAGGAATGTTTTTATGAATATAAAGTCTTTTACGTCATCATAGCTTAAAATGAAATGAGTATATAACATCGGCCCCACCAACGCCATGAGGTCAATTTTCACACCTGAACTCAATTTTGAAGGGATCTCTACTCTATAAAAGGAATCTGTTTACCTAATTTAAGATTGTACGTCAGGTAGTTTAAGAATTGGAAACAATTATTTATAACATAACCCCCGTAACGCCTCTTGCAGGTCGAATTTCCATAAATCCGTTCTGGCTGATCTCTATTTCATGAAAGGAACGTGTCTACTAAATTTCAAGTCTGTAGGTTGAATAGTTTTGAATATCGTGATTAGTCAAGTCAGTCAGTCGCTTTTCTCCTTCTTATAGACCATTGTTATATCTCTCATAACCCCCTCAGCACCCATGATCAATGGTTTCCACAGCACCTCTCTAGGAGTCCGCGCGGAATCTCATGGGCAATTATTTCCTTCTTTTACAGACTCTGGAAGGCCTTGTGGAAATATTGAAAGATGTTCCATCCTCGACTGGATCACTAAATAGTCCCCAATGAAGAACCTCTATAAGAACTTGTATGTGTACTTTTAAGTGGGAGGGAATTTCAAAATCTTGGAGGAGGGTTGGGTGTCGAGATGTCACCCTGATAAATGAAAGGGAGCCATGGAGGTGGTGAAACAGCTATTATAGTGAAGGCAATTCAATGCTCTCATTTTACTCTAAAGCCATATATATGTAAACAAACTCCAAAGCATGGGTTGAGACTGCTTGCATTTTTCATTTTCTATTCATTGTTATTAAATGCTGACATATCCTCAGCCAACATGTTAAGACGGACAACTCCTCAGATCCCTGTTGGACTTCTATTGGGCAGATTCTGTTCTTAACACACCGAATAACGGACCAGTGGCGTAACGGAGAACGTTAGGGCCGGGCCTTGAGTGGGAGCTGAGGATATATTGCATACTGCCTCTTCACAATATGAAAATAGTAAATTTCCTTATTACTTTGTTTGCAAATTAATTCTTTGGCGTTCGACACTCAAAAAAATATATTCCCATTCATATTTCCACTTTCTTTTTAAAAATTCGATTCCTTTTAAAAATGCTCTCTTTAATATGCTGCAAATTGTTTTGTACTGCATTTCTCTGTATTGACATAGAAAATTAAGGCAGCAATTCATAAATTTAAAAATCTAATTTGCAAAATCAATTTTTTCCAACCCTTATAAATGAGTTTTTTTTAGTAACATATTAAATTCTCAGGCATTGATTTAATAATTCAGAATAAAAATGATAGATGGCGACACCAATGAACTTCAAGGATTTCTTCGTTGAAAATCGAAAATACCATTGCTTTTAGTATTATTACACCCACTCTTAAACGATGATATATATTTTTTTCTCACTAAATCTTTGACACGCAAAAGGCATGGGCTAAAAACAGCATGTTAAATAACTTTTTTTTCTTTGATCTGGTTTTATCAAATTTGTTTCAATTAGCTGATGGTCCAATTAGCTAACCATATGCGGCAGCCCCTCGTTTTAGAAGCTAGCGCGCGATGCACAGTGTCGGCCCAAAAAAGTAATTTAATATTATTTAAATAATAGCCGACAGTAGATTAAATACTATTATTCCCATTTATCACACACTGGGATGGATATTTTAGGATTTACAACTTATTCACCTGTTTTTGTTAAGCACATACCATCTGTGAGCAAACTATATATTTTTTTTATCTCGCATGTATCCTCAGAAATCAGAATTTATTCAATTCCTACTATTAGTTCACTCTCTTCATATATATATATCTTGTTCAATTTTTCAATCATTTATAAAATACTTTCTATTCATCCATTCAAGTTCAAATACATTTTTTAAAACTTGTAGTGGAGGGCACTTGATGTTAATACAGTTTTTTCAACTATTAATTCATTAATTTAATTAAAAATGAAAATAGTAACGAAAATTATAGTTCAAAGGCATATATAGATATGACACTCGTTTGCTGTGTCCCTGTAGCGCAATGGACTGTTAGTCCAAAGGGCGTGGGTTCAAATCCCACCTGGGATATTCTAGTTTCTGAGGATGTGATTTCTTTTTTACTGTATTATTAACAAACAATAGTCCAACAGATATATAGAAAGGAAAATGGAGAATTGCAAGTGAGTGAGAGAATATTAACGTCGCACTGATTAGAAACACGAGGGCTTTTGGCGACGGTCCGCGTAATTTTGAACCATGGTCAAGTGACGCGGACGACACCTGAGCTGGCACCCCCTCTCCTAACTACCACACCACACCAACGGGATAATACATTCGAATTATACATCCAAACACATTAGATAGTACTTCAAGCCTCTTAATTTGTTTTTATTCGCTTGAGATCAAAACTATCCTTTTTTATTTGCTTCAAAAACAAAATGCTTTTTCATGAGCACATCTTAGTGAACTTCATTTTATACATGCAATTACAAAGAAAATGATTTGACACAAAACTGAAGGGACTGAAATATTTTTTCGTGTTAAAAGAATTTCATGTTAAAGGATATACAAAAAAATCATATATTCAACAAAATTAAATTTATTAAGAATACGTTTCATTTACGCAGATACGTATCAATGCATAAATTTAATAAAAATTAATGAAACAAAAACATTTACAATGAAACTTAATACAAAATTTTCAAGTTTTTTTGAAAAACAAAACATTTACTGAGCTTATGGAAAATAATCTATTTTTCTTTATATTGTCTTTTTTAGCATTAAATTGTCCCAAATTGTTCGATGCTGTCCATTTTGTTATTCATTTCAATATTTTAATGTGTGTCTAAATAACTGCATATACTTTTTATGAAGTTCCTTATTTCGGACGACATGGGATCAGGATTTGTATTATTCATCTAATTTTCGTCGTCGGAATCTGCTTCAATATTTTTTGAGCTTTGAATAAGCTCCAATATGTCTTTGTCTTCCATAATTGGGCCTATACTCCCATTATCATCATCTACTGCAAAGAATTCTTCCGATGATGAACCTTATTGACTGGTGCTTTTCGTATTTTGTTCATTCCCAGAAGGAAAATATTTTCATGTAAAGCGATTTTTATTTTGTGTTAAGAGAAAAAATGTATGTAAATATATAGTAGTTTGTGTAGGGAACTACATATTATTTCATGTTAACCGATGTTTCGTCTTAACCGTTTTCGCGTTAAACATATTTCACTGTAATTTACTTTAAAACATAACTTCTATCACAACTAATGCATCTAAAGTGAAGCATCATGTACCAATCAACTTTTTTTCATCCAGGCGTGAAAACCATTATCTCGAAACTTATTTTATTTTTTATTGTATTTACCTCTTAAATAAGACTAAATAGAAGCAAGTCGTATATCAATTAAAAATATCTGATCTTCTAAATGGCGTTGCTCCGGAAGAAGATAACAAGTAGCTTGTAATTGAACAGGAAAAAAAAGATACTTTTTGTTTGGTTTTGTTTTTGTTCTTTTAGAAGTGATTAATCAACGAATTCATCCGTTTCTCCTCAAAAACAGCTTCACTGAATTTTCTGGGTCATCACAGATATCCTGGAGATTTTATGGTCTGTTTTATTTTGAAAATAGAACGTATTTATACACCTATTTTCACTCGTTTCATCCACAACTGTCATTTGGGAAGAAATCTCTCACGTGATGCGAATTCGCACAAATTTTTTGATCGGTTGCCAAGCGAGACGACACATTTCAAAACTTTTCTTTACTCCCGAATGGCAACGAGACTGAGGCGAAAGAGAAAAAAAAATTAGCTCGCAGGTGTTTCGTTATTCATTTGAATCGACGAAATTGTTATTATTATTATTAAAATAAAGGAGATTCTCATAAATAAGTGATACCTGTCAATTTAAAAAGAAGGAAAACTATATCCAATGATCTTTTAATTTTTTTTTCTTGTGATATTTCCATTAATTTCATGTAAGTATTTTTCTTTCACTTCACCTGGTTCAAAGGAAAACTGAAATGGAGTTTTTCAAGAATTCTTTTCGATTTTTCTTTGCAAATTAAGGAAAATGGAAGTTTTAATGCATGGATCAATAACTTTAATTTCATTTCAATCGCTTAGTATTTTTTTCATTAAAAAAATTAATGCGCAACAAATCAGGCATGCAACGATTTGTTTCATTATCTAATGTCTTCGGAGAGAGAGAGAAAATTGAAATATTTCTTAAATTTACGATACAGTCTATAAAAGAAAAAGAATTCTACTTGTACATGAATATCAATTCTCCTTTTTAAATATTTATTTATATTTGATCTTATTTTATGCGAAATTTATTTGCAAACTATTTATTTTCCCTTTTTTTATATATAATTGGCTAGGATTTGGCATAATTTTTAATTTAAATACACTGCTGGCCACCGTAAATGCAACACCAAGAAAGACAAGAGATAGCAATACAAAATTTATTTTGTAGACAACATGTTGACCAAGCATCAAATGATTAAATTTATAGACTTCTGTGAAGTGTGGTTCCTGCCAGAATCAGTAGCCAGAGTAGACGCCATTGTTGGAGATCACCGCTGCCACACACCTCGGCATTGATTCCAAGAGACTTTGGAAGTGTTCTTGGGGTACAGCAGACCAAGCAGCTTAAACACGTTGCCAAAGTTGTTCTGGTGTGGCAGCTGGGGGTGTAATCTGGGTCAATCGTTGAGCAACCATGGACCACATGTTTTCTATCGGCGAAAGATCCGAAGAGCGAGCCGGCCAGGGAAGCAATTCAATCTGGTGATAGACGAAAAACCTTTGGACAATGCGTGCCACGTGTGGTAGCGCATTATCCTGTTGAAATAGGACTGTGGCCAAGCCCTGAAGGTAAGGAAGGACAACTGGCTCCAACACCTCGGAGATGTAGCGCTGACTGTTTAAAGTACCGACAATGCGTAATAGAGGAGTGCGAGAGTGATATCCAATACCGCCACATACCATAATATGCAGGACCAGTGTGGCGGTGCATAACGCAGCCTTTCAGCATCCTCTCTCCACGGTGTCTCCAGACTCTAATCCGACCATCGTGGTGTTGCAGACAGATGTGTGACTCGTCAGTAAAGACAACTTCATTCCATTCTGCCACCCACATCCTTCTTTCATCGCACCATTGGCGGCGGAGACGTCTGTGGTTCTGTGTCAAGGGTAGACCAAGCAATGGACGTCTTGTGGACAGACCACTCTGCTGTAAACGGCGTCGAATAGTACGCGCAGACACTGAATGATGCGTTACAGACTCAATGTGCTGTGCTATGGTTCGTGATGTGACTGAGCGATCCGTCACTGCCATGCGCACAATTTGCCTGTCCTCACGTGAAGTAGTGCACTGAGCTGGATGCGATCGACCACGTCGGTCCGTCGTACCCTCCTGCATCCAACGGTCACATATCCGCACTACCGTTGTTTGGTTTCGTCCAACACGACTACCGATTTCCCTGAAGGATAATCCACAATCTCGGTAGGCCACTATCCTTCCTCTGTCGAACTCGGATACTTGATCAAAAACTGATCGCTATTTTCTACGAGACATAACTGATTGTTTTTTGAAAAAACCACAAGAAAAACACAATTGCCGAACTTGAAATCGTCGAAATCTCCAAGCCTTAAATAGCGTTTTGATGTGGCCCACAGGTGTGTGTGATGTGTGTCTGCGCTGAAATTCTAATCATTTGCATACTCACCTCCGCTTAATGCATGTTGTAAATTTCATCTTATTTGCATGCTTCTTCAGGGTGTTGGCATTTACGCTGGCCAGCAGTGTATTTACGTTATTATTGTTGACAAATATGTACTTTCCAAAAGTAAGTTACTGTAAAAAGCAAAAGTTGGCAATAGTGAAGTGCAAGAACTGATTAGCTGGAAACTCGCTATGGTATTTTTCACGTGACTATGACGTCACTCGAATTTATGAATTGATTTGCTAGAAACTCGTAATTTTCCTTATCATGTGACTATGACGTCATAGGAATTTAGCCCATTGGTTTAGATTTTAATTATCCCCATTTTCTTTCCTTTAAAATTATTTTCTTCACTTCGTAAACATTTCCTAGAATATACAGGAGGATTCGTTAACAGACCGACAAACTTGGAGGGTGTGTAGGAAATACACAGAGACGACTCGGAATCGCATAAGAATGCAGGATCTCAAATGACGTAGCTGCGAGTGATGGAACAAAGAAGCGAGAAAATGAACAGAAACAACAAAGCATTAAAAAGACATAAAATATTTTATTGGAAGGCTGTACTACAACAGGTGTTCGAGATTACGACTAGAAATCGTCTGGCATGACTGACAGTGGCGCTGCATGGAATTCTGCATCAACCTGCCAGAGGTTTTCTGATCATAATTTCGAACCTGTTGTAGAACAACCTTTCAATAAAATGTTTTTTTCCATTTTTGTGTGTGTGTTGCTTTTTCTGTTTTTTTTTTGTCTGCTTCTTTGCACCATAGGTCGCAATTACGGCATTTGTGACCTTACATTCCTATGGGGTTTCGAGTCGTCTCTGAACCCTCTACACACCTTTCAAGTTTGACGTTCTGGCAACGAATCATCCTGTATAGTTTCACGCTTTCATCATTCATTGACCAGTTAGCCTATCAAAAGCCAGCGATTCCTATCACGCCACTTTTTTCTGGAATTTTCCTCTCACCACCTCAAAACAACCATGTACAATCATTAAAAAATGAGACACCCTTACTATTTGTCTCATTTCAAATATCATTTGAATAAATTTGATATCAGCATCGACGGGAATTAAACTATGATGTTAATGCATGTATTATTTAATTAGTTTATTTAGCATTGTTAATTATAACTAATGCAGCAGGATATTTTTATAATGGAATCGGATGTTTTTTCGTATATCTGATTTATCCCTCATTTTGAAGTTAGCCGTAGTTTCAGTTTCCATGAAGTTCTACTTGAAACTGTTTGAGCTATAGAGGAATGGATCTAATGGAGTTCCTTATTGTTAAACGAGTCTCACAAACATTTGGCAATAGCAATAATTTTTCTCGTCATTTTTTGAATCATTTTGCGCCAAATGTAGGTAATTATTTTTCAATACTAAAAGCATAAAAATGATTTGAAAAATATTATTTTCTGCTAAAATCATGAACTATTAAGTTCATGAGTTGTGAAGAAACGAATTTTAACCTATTAAATTTTTTCTATGCTTGTACTTCTTATGTCATAAGCTCCTGAATACAAAATTTTATATAATATTCAAAATCAAGTCTTACGATAGAAACACCAGAGCTTTACCGATGTAAACTAAGGGATATTTAATTATCGTCCCACTATCACGTATTGCCGAATAACGAAAAAAAATTATAGACCTTGGATAAATCTAGAATAAATCCCTCTAATATTCTTTCATTAAATCTTTCCAGAACTAATAATTGAATTCGAAGGAAATTTGAAACATAAAATGCAGGCTTAAATAATTTTCTACCTGTTTCTGCGAAAAATCGATATGCGTAAGAAAACATTTAGTTTTAAAAGTTAATCCACTCAGTTAATTAAGTTGATTAAAGGATCCATTAACATGCATATTTACTTTCCTTTGAGCCTGTAAAAGTGATACCATTTTTTACTGCTGTGACAATTATGGTAGCTATTAACGATGTCCCATCTTTTTTTTTCCTTCGGTGACTGAACCTTTCACAAACAATCCATTTGCTTAGCGTTTTCTTACGATACGTTAATGATTCCTTTAAAAAACAGGAAAAAAATAATGATTTTACTATGGAAACATCGTCATCGCTATTGCTTACAAATTTTACGTATGTGTAATAAATATGTAAGGGAAGAGAAAACTTAATAAAAACATTGAAGCAATTCAATTTCACTTTCTTTGATTGTTTTGAATATTAATACTAAACAAGCAATATAAAAAAAATTAAGTCAATTTCTGCTTTGAATGGATGAATAGAAGGTATTTTATTAACGATTGAAAATTTGAACAAGATATATAAATGTGTATATATAGGAGGAAGTGAGCTAATAGTAGGAATTGAATAAGAATCCTTATCAAATAATCAGCACTAGCAATGATAAACATAGGAGTGTTGGCGTAATTTCCCTCAATAGGATTCCCAATTAAAACATTGCCCGACGTAGAAAATGCAGCACTATGAATGTTCGGCTGTATAAATATGCAAATTCTGGGAATACTCAACTATAAACAAAATACACAGATTATCTAAACTACGAGTTGGATAAGTAGCTATAGCATGCAATGGAATGAAACTGCGAATAAAGCAATGGTCACTACTCACCAAAGGAAATCTAGAACTTCGAAAAGTTTTACATTCCAGAAGACACGCGTGAAGTATTTCTGTACGACGACGCTGAAGAGTGAAATCGGTCGCTTACAAGTGGTGCCTTTTGTTTTCTCTCTCTCTCTCTCTCTAAACGACTGACAACTTATCTCCTTGAAAGCAACCCTTTATGAACACTAGATAGATGAGGATGGTTCGGATGAAGGGGCTATTAAAAATGCTAGAGCTTGAGTTTTCTCCGCTTTATGTTGTCTTTTGCTATTGGGAATCATTTTGACAACTTTAATTGCGAATGACAGTAACCATTTTTTTTAGCCTTAGACAAGATAAAACAGTGTAAAAAAGAAAATATCGTCCTCTTTGCTTATTCCGTGGCAGCAATTACAACTTTGACAACTACTAATCACAGTGAATGGGAGATTTTTAGGATTTGTTGGGAGAAAATAGATAATAATTTGTTGAATATAAAGAACTGCATTGCAGTGGATCCCGAGTCTTTGCGGGATATATGAAAATGAGAGGGCAGATATGGGGGTCTAGTGGGGATCCAAATGACGAACCAGATCCTCCTTTGTCTTTGAGGCATATAAAACGTTACACATCCTGAACCATTAAATCAAAACGCTCTAGCATGTATTTAGAGAGGGCTTTAGAAAAGAAATTGAGATCCTTTCTGAAGACGTCACCAAGAATTTCTGGTTTCAGCCTAGAGCAATCAGTGCGGTCTGTTTTAGACTTATTTCAGAAGAAGATCTATATAAAGGAATGTCAGATTCATATTCCTGTTCACTTTGGTAATGACGTATCCATGACTGGGATTAGCTCAATATATGCCATGCTATTTTATATTATTTCTTTGAATGCTATTGACTGTTTTTTTCGTTCTGCGTAGTGTCAGGGTCAAAATCCCTCAATCACTGAACGGTCGGAGACGAACATAGAATTAAAAAAAAATTCCACGGCAGTTCTAGAAATCTAAAGATTTTATAATGGGGTCATAATATAGATTTACGTACAGATAATTCCTCATACCGTCATATCGCTGCTGAAACGCACGTAGAAATTAGGACTAGATCAGTGGTCTTGAAATTGTGTTCTATAAGGAATACCCAGGGATTCGACGATTCAAATTTTAAAAAATCGAAACTGAAATTACAAATGTGTACGCAAAATGGATTCATGTTCGTTCGTGATGATGTTTGTATGACAAAAAGTGTGTTTTAATTTCAAACTATGCTTTCATTTTAAAATTTGATTTAAGGGATCTTATGTGAAAAATAATATGCAATGTTTTAAAATGTTATGTTATTTTATAATCGAAATTGGAATAAATTTGAGTAGATGCAAATGGCATAAAAATGGGGAGCATATTTTACAAAAAATATATCAGAAATTACTTTCCCAAACAAGAAGAGTCCTCTGACTGGATAAGGAATTCATTTCAATATTTCAGTAAACATCAATATTTTTTACTGATATAAAACAAATCAACTTATTTAAATATCAACAGATTCTATGTTAAAATGCAGATATGAACGAAAAGATCTTGGTTTTTAATTAAAAATTTGCATGGAATATCCACAAATTTCTGCAAAAGCTATAAGAATCTCAATGCTCTTAGTTACACATATTTGAGAAAAAAGCCTTTTTTAACATATGTCAGAAAAAAACAAAATACAGAAATAAATTGGATGTTCAGTGTGAAATACGTTTACAAATAACAATAGCGCTCGACTTTTGTCCAAATCAAAGCAGTCATCTAGACATTAAAATTTTATTTACACATAATAGCTTTATTTTGTGCAATATCTTTTCAACTTTTATTATATAGCATAGTAAAAAAAAGAATATACGAGAAGTGAAAAGGTTTACATACAGATTTGAGAAAGGAGCAGCTTATCGACTTATTAACAGATTCAACGTTAAAATCTAAATTTATAAGCTAGAACAGATCCTAAATTTTAGGTTAAAAATTCACACAAATACACAGGATTTCTCATATAGCCTAACACACATTTTAATACCAATCCAGAACAATGTATTTAAGTGAACAATATTTCTCAACGTATGTAAAAACAAATTAGACACAAAATTTGAAATGTAACTACAAATCATTTCGATAAACCTAGACTTCAACACAGTTTGTGTAAAAAAAATGCAAGCATATTCCAGTTTCTAAATATAATGCATGGGTAGGTGACACCTGGAGGACAAATTAATATTTTTCATCAGTAAATTATATTACCAGTATATTGAACATTTAAATAACAAATATAATACTTTTTTATATAAAATACCTTTAATATGTTTTTCTACTTTATACATTATTTTAAGATATATTCTTCTAAGAGAGAGAAAGAGGAGTGTGGGGGGGGGGGATTTCGAAAACACCTTAGGGCTCTTTAAGTTAGTTGAAAAGGTTTGAAAACCACTAGACTAGATGATTTGAAAAACGAAAGGCGAATCGTTGAAAAAGGCCAAGGCCACTTAAACTTGAAACAGAATGCATGCATCCGAAGAGATTGAGTGGAGGATCCACTTCTAACCACTCTCAACATTCTGGGTATTGGGTGGAGTGAATTGGTTGTTTGAGAATTGGATATTTGGGTGCTCCAATATCTGTGAGAACAGTTTCATGACGATTAGGTGAAATCAGCTAGCGACCTTTACGAAGATTGCCATTTGCACCAACCACTTTGAAAACTAGATGGCACAATTTGGTGTTCAGCGACATTGATAATAGTCATTAGGTGAGAATCTGAAAGCATAGCAGCAATGAAGCTAATCCGAATATTATTGAGCACCATACCCTCAACGTGGTATAATGATTTGGGGTTGCAAACAGACATAATGTGGAAGGTTATCTATGATATACATCAGAGACATAATGATGATGGCATAACGATACATTTCTTAAATTTCGCTACCAATTCAGCTGCCGTACAGTCAGTGGTTGTGAAAGGGTATTTTCCAGGAGGAAAACTTTCTCAACCGTACTCAATGTTCATTGGCAGCTAAGCCTTACAGCCATGCCCGGCGTTTTTTTTTTGTTGTTGTTGTTTTTTGGAAGTGGGTGGACTTTAACGTCTCCTGGTCTATTTTCTGATCTATCATGTCTGAAATGTGATGGGATTGGCCGTGGTTTGTTGATCGTCATTTAATTCAGCCTCAATCAAGAGATGAATTGAAGAAGATGGTTGAGAAGATATCGGCTCCCATCCCTCAAGATATTTAATTGGATATGTTCTCTGTTGGGTTTCTGCTTGCATCACCCCAACAAATGTACCTATTGTCTAATGATTCTCTACATTTTCTCATCGCTGTATTAAAAATTATCCTCTTGTGGATAAAACAACTTATTTGCATATAAATTATCTCTATTTTATCAATTTTTATCATTTTGGGTCAACTTTTTTTTATGGTGTTACATTTTTTATTCTATACAGCATTTGAAAATATAAAGCATGAAAAAATTAGAGATCATGAAAAATTTAAGAAAATCTAGTAAAAAGACGAAATGAAGATTGTGACAAAACCGTTAAATTATTTCAAGCAAAAATAATACAACAGCTTCAGAAGTATCTCTGAAATTATAGATAGTTGATCTTCATCGCAGAAATCATGTTGTTATTGTGCAGATTATGCGAAGTTGATATGAACGTACAACATACAGGCAAACAATACGACATATCAGCCACAGGGAATTAAATTAAAATGTAACTTGTAATTATTAAATATTTATAGAAATGAATAGGTTTATACAAAATAAAATGTATTTTGGAACAACATCTTCTATATATGATATACGAACAACTGGACCTAATTCAACAACAGCTTTATAAATCATAATAGGTCTCCATTTTAGTCCATAGGCTCTTTTGGTTTCTTCCATTTTAATGTTCTAACTCTGTTTCCTATTATACATACGTTTTTTTTTTTAAAAATCTAGTACAATATTCATTTCCACCATATTTTTTATAGTTATATTTATTAGAATCTGGTTTTTTATCTTTTAGCTTTGTTCGTTGTATAATTTTGTCTTGTTCTTTTTTCATTTTATTATACTATATACGAACAACTCATAGATATCATGATTTAAAAGAGAGTTCGTCAGAAATTTCTGAAACTGGTTTTTGATTACAGCTTTGATATGGACTAAATTCATGAGGGTCACATGATAATATAAACACGTGTTCTACATTGAATTCAAAACGGACAGTAAACTAGCTCGTACTTTTTATTCTATTTGTAAAACTTAGGTAAAATTTCAAATTGCATAGTTGGGTAAAAATGCTCAAGAGTTATAAAAAGAAATTTCTGCAAAAAATTTTAAAATTAAAGAAAAAAAATTCTTCTTTTATACATGTACTTTTAAATAAAGTGACAAATATTAATTTTTTTTAAAAAAAAGTTTCTGTAAAAAGCGTAATTTGGCAACAACGAAGTGCATGAACTGATTTGCTGAAAATAGATAATTGCATTTATCGTGACAATGACGTCACATGTGTTTTTGAACTTAATTGGCTAAGAACACGTGATTTAAAATTATCACGTGATTATGACGTCACATGAATTTAGTCCATAGAATCGCATAATTATTCTTAAAATAATAGTCCACAAATGCTTTCATCAGCTATTCCACAAACTTTGGAGATTAAATAAAAATCATCACAAGACATAATCGGTAAAATTTGAGTTTTATATTTGAATATAAATTATCTTCAAAGCTTTTTTAACTATATATATATATATATATGTAAGGATAATTAAATTAGATCTAAAATTAAACCTTAGACCACCTCTAATTTTTATTTTCCCGTTACATCTTCAAGTATCAAATTTATTACCCAGTTCGGGAATGTATAACACATGGCTTTTAAACATCTTCGCCGCTCCTACCATTAATTTTTATTACCTATATGTCATGCTTAAATTCTCAAGTATACCTCTTCAATCAGAAGCGTACTTGAAGAGCATATGGCTTCTGAGGGGGCTGCCTATTCATATGGTTAACACGTGTCCCTCTCTCTCTTACAAACAGATTACAAAATGATCTCATGGAATAAAGACGGTTAAAATAAAATGTCTTGATGATCTCTCGAAAAACATGACATATATATATATATATATGACTATTATGACTATAGTTATCTTAGGTATATAACTATTTTTAGTATATTTTTGAAATATATATATATATATATATAATGTAGAAAATCCTATTTTCAATAGAGATCTGTTTTTCTATTATGTTGAAAATTTCTGCTGAAGGGGAAGGTTGGATCCTTATAAGCAATGCTTAATCCTATTTCACTGTCCTTAATCAGTGACAGCTTAAAAAGTCGTAATATTTATCCATTTTAGTCTAATGACTCTTTATGTCTTTTCATTTTTAATAGCTCTTTATGGCAGATTCTTGAAAATTCTGTTATTCTCCAATCTTGGTAGGATATTGCTTTGTATCACTTATTTTATTCATATACTATATATATACAATTAGTTATCAACCTCAGTATAACTAAACAGAACAAAATAATAAATATTATAGAAATAGTAGTACAATAGCAAACTCTTGGCCTGGTAATTAGTAATTAATGTATTTTTGAATTAAAATATCTTTAAAGCTACACAATTGGTATTGTTGACGAATCTTTTGAAATTGGACCTCTTCAAGTCGTGCTGATGACCTGATCTATAGAAAATCACTAGCTCGATTTCAACAGCATGCCACGTGACGTCTATTAGATTCAATTTCCTTTAATGTGCACCATCTATACCAGAAATTCTTAAATTTCGATCACCACCCCCCTCCCTCCCTCCCTTTTTGTATTAGCCTGACATTACGGCCTCCCAAGATTTGAGTACCTCACGCTGAATTAATATTCTTGATCGAAATACGTTTTCAAATAGAGTTTTTTCACTGGCGGCAATTTAGTGATCTAGTCTAGGCTGGAATATCTTTAAATTTTTCGACGAGGCCTTGCAGAGTCTGTAAAAGAGGAAAATTTTAACATTAAATGATAGATTTTCGCTGACCCCCTAGAAAAACGCTGGATAGTTTTATTTTAAATATTTTCATTCTTCAACAAAAAGATTTTGACACTCGTTCCAAGAATAAATACCTTTATCTGCAAAATATTTGTCCATTTTCATTTGTCATTAACGATCACACACACATAAATGACATGAAAGCACAAATATAAGTACAACTTTCAATTACTTAAACTTTTTTTCGTTTTTCAAGGTGACTTTACGTATAAGAGGATTTAGTAACCCTAAATCAATGCATCAATATACCATAATATTTACCATATTTATTACCAAATCTACGAACTGATTTACACAAGAAGGGAAAAAATAATCGCTTTCTAATCTTGATTTGAAGGTATGATGTAGTTGATAACTTTTGAGCAATTTCTCGAAACCGACAAAACAAATAAGAAATATATTACATTTTTAAATATTACCAATAAAAGCACTTGCATGAAATTGGAACTAAGAAAAATTCCTGAATCTGATTGAAAAGCCCATGTTTGATATTTTTGATCGTTTCTCGTATAATTATGAAAACACAAAGAATGCATGTAAGAAATTGTGATAATTAATATTAATGATAACTAATTAGAAGCACTTTAAACTTTTTAAGTTCGCTTGACTACAAAGTAAGTAAAATGAAAAGAGGAAGACTGGGTTTCAAGAGGTAAAAAAGATGGCGGTGTCACTTCTGCTTAAAAATATGTTTGCAATTTTTAAAATTGTTTTCATATGTATACAGAAACAATATCTGTATAAATAAGTCAAAACTGTTCAACTAATTGAACAAATTTTATTTTTTGTCTATCAAAAATTCTATTTTATAACAGCAAAATAAATTTTAAAAAATAGTTTATTGAAAACTGTTGCGGAATCGGTAATCATTTTATCGAAGAATTCTCCTAAAGGGTATGTTATGTACTATGTTAAAAAAAAATTGCATAAAATATGTGCAATATCTTAATTGATATTTTACACAATATGAGAACTTCTTGTCTAGTTTCAAACAAAATGCATTTACAAATAAGATATTTATTCATTTATATCATCATAGAAGCAAAATAGCCTGTTCTGCTTTTGTAATATATACTGATACATTATTAAAAAACCATACACGTTAAATGAATAATTCAGTGTGGTCTTGAAAACATTTTAATGGATACATATCCAACACAGCCAAAACACAAATTTTCCAATCGATTGAGGAAAAGAATCATTTCTCTTCAATCGATAGGAAATAATCCTCGATCTCTGTTCCCTTGTAATTTTTTTAACGTTCAGTCATCATGCGTGTGACATCTAGGTCAGTGGAATTGTGGGTAATAGGCTATCGTCGATAAATTTTTACAACTAAAAAGACTTTTTGCGAGGTTGCTGGGATACATACAAATAATATAAAAACGTTGAGCCTACAAGATACATCGGCGGATTGCTATGACGACCAATTTTATGTGAGTACTGTCCTTCCTTTTCTACTCCCCTTCTCTTTAGAAATATTGGAAACAAAGTTGTGTGTTCCTCCTTAATTAATGATTTCGAATACGTTTTTGTAGAGCTGGAGCTGAATTTATTTTCCACTGGACGAATTTCGGTTAAAGTAAGCGATTGTAACTGTAACCGTCGAATTTGGGATAGGAATTTGAATTGGTTATAGAATAATGTCAAATGTTTTGTAGTACTTTTTTTACCATTCTTTCATTTAAGCTCTAATGATTATGGAATATGTTCCGTGTTTTGTTCTGGTTTTGTGTTAAACGTTTTATTCATGGGAAAAAATAAAATGAAATTTTATTTGATATTCAAAATGTCGCGCATTCGAAATAATTTAACTCAGTCTAAATTAAAATATAAGACTATTTCAAAAAAAAAAGAGAAAAAATCTTTTTTTCCCCAAATTTATTTGTATAAATAGTAATTAGTTTAAAAAGCAATTAATTATAAAAAATTTTACACTAAAAATTACAATTCCCAATTGTGTTTACAAAAAGGAATTATGATAGTAAAATAGAATTTCATATATTTAATATGGAAAGTTTCATGCATACAAATAAAGAGATTCTTATAAAATTTCTATTTCAATTACAAAATTTTATGAAAAAATTATTTTGATTGAAATTTTTTTTAAAAAAAAAATGGGAAATAGTACACATAAGCAAAATATTTTTAAAAGAAACTATTAAACGAGGCTTTCGTAAGTGATGAATATTTATATAAATGTGCTCAATAAAAAGCATGTAACTCAAAATTCCAAAGAACTTAATAGATTTTCTTACAAGGGTCTGTATTTATACTCAATTCAATCTGTTCGCCTTGTGGGATCATTTTGAAAAATAGTTACTTAATAATGACTTAAAAGACATGAATGTATTACAAAGATTTTGGTATTTTAAAATGTTTTTTTAAAAACACTTGTAGCGCTGACGATTTCTTTTGCCAAATATCTATTTTCGTGTGTCTAGATATATTTTTTAATATACTTTTCATATTTTTTCTAAGAATTACACTTAGCATTCTTAAATAAAAGGAAAAAATTACTGACTACTACAGCTAGAGTTTTCAAATGTTTTGTTCAACTTACATTTGAAGCCATCAAAAATTCTTCATCAAAAGGAAAATCAAAGAGTAAAGAATTTAAATAATATGCTTAAAATTGCTTAAGTTGATTGTTTTACTGTAGGTAATTAGGGCTATAAGTTCAAACCTTGGGCTGGGGGGGACAAGATCGACTCAACCTTTCATCCCTTCAATGGGTCGATAAATGAGTACAAAGCTTGCTTGGGAACTTAACACTGGGGGTTTCGCTTCAGACTGACCACCTGATCCGAAAATCTGTTAATGCACCTCAGGGTCCAAGGTCACGTACACTGATATGGGAACAGTAGGCGTTGGCCCTCACGGGCTGTTGCGCCACTGAGTTGAGTTAATTAGGGCTTACAGAATAATCGAATTTGACGGAAGAATAATTGCGATACTTTAAATTGAACAAAGTTTTAAGTAGTATAATTTATAGGAATTAAGAACCACACACACACATAACTCAAGTGTCGCTGTCGTCACTTGACTATTGTTTAAAAATACGAAGTCCGTCATCAATATGTCTCTTGCTGCTCTAGAATGACGTTTATCCCAACCAAACTTTAAGCCTACATTTTTATTGGAAAAAGAGAGCTTCCATGACTTGGCAAAGCACCAGGTAGATCCCCTGACTGGGAATATAGATGATCAAATTGCTACAATTTCTCCTCTTTTTAAGGACTTTCATATGCTTTTAGTTTCCGAATCCTCACCTCAAATGACTCCCTAGGGTCGGCAAAAATCATTTTTCCACTTTCGGCCGAATATTTTGCCACTATTTGTGGGAAAATATTCCTCTAATTTCTTCCGGGTTACACTCAACAATACTAATAAATGAGCGCTTGAGATTTAGTGCATTAAGTTTTTATTATTGTAATATTCGTGATTTCAGCAGACCCACAATAACACTCCGAATTATTCTGTGTGTACTTCTTTTCCAGTGTCCAATTTTGGTCTAATCTATTTACACTATTTTCTAACAATTTATATCATAAATCATCTGACAATGGCCACCATTCGTTTAAAAATCAACGAAATAGAAAGGAAAAATTAACAAGCTTACAAGGAATTTTTCTGACGGAATTTCTTAATAGCTAATATAAGTTTAAACGATTGTTAAATAAAATTGCTTAAATTTGAACGATCTACGTGTATATGAAAAATTACGACAAAATTAAAGTTATTAAAATTGATGTACACGTTATATATTCAACATGCATTACATTATTTGTTCAAATACTTATTGTGCCTTTTTTTTACTTAAAAGTATGAAAGTACACATGTATGCAAAATTAAAATATTTTGCAAATTATATATATTTTAATACAGCGATATTGATCCAATTGTACTAATTATGCCTCTAAAGAATTATTCAGATAATCAGAGTCAAATACAGTAAAGTCTGTTTTTGTGCATTCCTTTTTTTATGCGATTTTATTTTTGTGTGATCTATTTTATGCGTTACATGAATCTCAACGGCTTTGGCGCCCTTGTAATGTTTTCTATCAGTGTATATAATATATACACTTCAAGACGCTTTATTCATTGGTTTTAAACAGTCTCTCGATAATAGACGCTCAAATGTTTTCTCTCAACGCACTAGCAGCACACACTTGATTGAAGACGAAACTTTCAATAATAGTAACATTATTAATAATTTGATAGATTATGAAGACGAACAAGAAGAACCGGATTCTTTGAGAGTGGATGAATCAAATGCAGGGATCCAGCTTTCCAACAAATCTGTCTCTCGAAAAGCATTTTCTTAAAATAGATACCAATTCCAAAAGGAGTTCGAAATTCTAAAAAGAGCTTCAATCATGCCTATCTGGTTATCGTGACGTTCACAAGCAACTGACCAACCAACCGTCGTCACAATAACTTATCACTTACTTTATAGTGACAAAAATAAATCAATTGAAATTGTATCTTCAAGTAACGAAAGCGATTTTGAACAAATTCATCACAGGAAGGTGAGCGCTTTGGATTACGATGAGTAGCAATGAATTATGTGTATGCATTTTGAAAACTTCTTCATGTATACAATGAGAAATTAAATGTTTTTGAAATGTTTCCATGCGTCAATTAATTACTTATTTTGCTTGAAGCACGTTTTCATAAATGTTTCGTAAATAATTGACGTATTTTCTAAGTGCGACTTTTTTTATGCGTTGCCTCTTCGCCGCATAAAAAAAATTCTGTAGCATGTCGACTAAGTTGTTTGTTATATGTAAGTATTTGCGAAATTTTCGCAATTTTTTTTTTTGGTGCGGTCCCTATCTACTGCAAAAAAACAGGTTTTACTGTACTTACGCCTACACGAGCACGTCTGCGGTGTAGGGACTGTGGAGGTGATGTAAACACAAGTGCGAAGGGTTGTCAACGATTTGCATGCTCATACTCTTTCACGAAATTCACCGTATAATATTATAAGGTATTAGGTAAAATGAATAGACACGAATATATTAATGGCTAAATTGTCGGTAGATGGAAGGTAGGTCTATCACAAGCGTGAGTGACAACAGAGCTCAATACAATGCCCAGTGTCGTTTGCATTTTGTGGGAACAATGACAGGGCACTGGGCCCGTATCGGGAATGTCTGAACAAGAACGATCAAGATCTACAAAAACGAACGAGTATCGTTATTTGGTGCTTTCAACACGACAGCATCTGATGTGTAGGGGAGCGATGCACGTTAAATCTATCGAAAGCTCAAACATCCTTCTATAGAGTGGTGTGATAGTTAGGAAAGGGAAGTGCTAGCTCAGGTGTCGTTCTCGTCACTTGACCGTGGTTCAAAATTACGAAAACCGTCACCAAAAGCCCTCATGTAGCTGAGCAGTGCGACGTTAATATTCACTCACTCAACATGGACGCACAAGAATACTACAGCTTTCCTAAGATTTTTAAGGTTTAATCAATCGTCAAAATTTTTTCTTTTGCATAGATAATGCTCCAGATCGCTTATCACTTTTTACTCAAAATGTTAAGTTTTCTGTAACGCACCAGAAAATTTTAAATCCTTAATTTTGCATAATTAGGATATTTCTTCCCCCAAAAGTATCTGTTTCATGCTTGCTAATTGGCATATTTATAACATAAACTCACACACACAAATACAGAAACTTGCATAGCCTAAATGCCCAGTAATTGTTTTAAGTAGTTCTTTACTCTGTAAACACTTCCTTTATGCTAACCTTTGATTTTACTAAAAATATTTACTTTTAGAATTAAGTCTAATTGCTATTCATAGTTAAAATGAAAATAAACTTTCTAATTTTCTTAAATGCAGTGTAGAAATAATTTATATATAATAATTTTTTAATATTCCATTTTTATTTATCGTTTGAATAGGAAAAAATCTCTGAAAATGCAATATAACCATAAACACTGAACTAATTTAGTTCGTCCTTTTAGATGCGAGGCCTCCGGTCTTCTAGAGCGGCCTCTCGTCGACCTCCCACGATTGTGTGTTACATCTGTGGTCGCCAGTTCGGCACCAAGTCTATCAGTTTACATGAGCCCCATTGCTTGAAGAAGTGGCACCTGGAGAATGACAAACTTCCTAAGAATTTGAGGCGTCAAGAGCCAAAGAAGCCAGAAGTGATTCTCAGAGGTACTTAGACCGTTCACTTATCGATACAGTTTTCAAAACCAGTTGTACATTAAGGAATCATTACACTATGATCACCCGCTTAATATGAAGTAGAACCACTTTTCGTTCTCAAAATCACCAACACTCTGTGATTCGTTTACTCGACAAGATGTTGATAGTAATCTGAGATATCTGGTTACAGGCACTCACCAACTTTGGCTGTAATTCTCACACATTGCAAGGTGACCAATTCGGTTTTTTAGGGGAAATCACAAACTTTGGTTGAATTTATACCAAGGGAATTTGGAGCACAAGACATGACTTCAAGTTCACCAGAATGCTCGTCGAAAAATGTTTTGTTCCTCCTTTCCTGACGATTCGGCCCTTATTATGCGGTGCATTACCTTGTTAGTAAACGTCATCATCCTCCGAGAAATTGTCATGAAAGGGTACATTTGGTCTGCGATGTTCACATAGCACCCAGACATCAGGAGTTGTTTTAAAATTAGAATGGTTCTTAGAGTGTCCCGTGAAAAAATCGTCCACACCGTAATACCACTGCCATCATCTTTTATTCGGTCAACTGTGCAACCTGGTGCTAAGAGTTTCGTTTGGAATTTGTCCTCGCCCTTCAATATGATTAGCAATAAAACTTGATTTATTGGACTTTCTTCTATTCTTCTATGATCCTATGCCGATGATCCATGGGCCATTGCAGATGTCAGTAGCAATGACGTACCTTTAGCACTGGGACGCGATTCGCGTGCCAACTACGTAGACCCATTCACTGTAGAGTACAAAGTATATTACACTGTGCACTGAGACAAACCGTCTGAGTCGCCACGGTTGTAGCTGCTGGTGATATAGGTCCTTGTAGTCCTTTGGTAATGGTGAACAATATGTAACAGAGTTCCCACTCTACTCCAGAATCAATGCGCCGTGGATGACAAACCGCTGGACAGGGACTTGTTGTACCATTAATACACCACTTGGATGCAACAAAACGTGTTCAAGAACAGGATAACAAGTAAACACAGATAATCAATATAAAAGATTATCAATGATCATTAATTTACTCGTTAAAGTTTACCTAAATGCTCAAATGCATTACGCTGCACAATTTTGCTCTCCAGATCTCCCCTTCCTCCTCCAAATGATTTTTCTGTAGTTCGATTCAATATTTCCAGTCACTTAAAAGACAACTCTAGATTTTTCTTTTTATTTCGAAAAATAATTTGAGTAATCAAAAACAGATTTTTACTCCATTTATCCTGCTTCAAATATTTCTTATGGATAATTTTAGAGCTTTCATGTGTTCTCTTATCCTCTAATATAGCTTCTTGTTTGTCTGAAATACTTTTGTTTTTGCCTATTTGATATTAGTATTTAACACAAAATTAAATCGCCAAGTTGATATTATTCAAAGTTTTTGTTATTTGTGTTTTCTGACTTTATTACTTTCAATTAAAAATAATTTAAAGTTATAGACTGTTTGTATATTACCTTATTTATCTTCTCAGGTGATGGATCTTTTGACACAGCGGCCATGTCAGAAGCTGCATGGCAGATACATTTAGAGCAACTCGTCCCGTGCGAGAACTGCGGAAGGACTTTCCTGCCAGATAGACTGGAAGTGCACCAAAGGGGATGCCGAGGAGATAACAGGTGCGTTTAGTAGCTTGATTATAATTTTCACACGACGCAATTCTAAGGTATGAGCTTTAATAACTAAGTTGGTGTATCGGCCCCCTTTTGTCTATTTTAATAAGTGCTCTATAAAAATATCAGTATGATTTGATAATAAAGGTATTTCACCCTTACACAGGTATTTTAATCTATGGTAACATGTTTCTTACGAATGTCTGTTTTCAAATGCATGTATTTGGAGGTCGTTGGTTGTATAGATAGGCAGATAGATGGATATAGATATAGGTATAGATAGATAGGTACAGATATTGGTAGATAGAAAGGGATTACATATATACAGTCGAACCTCTATATAGCGAAGTCGCTAAATACCGAAAAAAGTTCGTTATACGGAAAATTCGTGATATACAGGCTCATATTTTAATATATACTTTATAAACCCCACAAAACAAATTTTAAATTTATAAATACTATATATTAAAAAAGTAATTATCTACACTTTTATGTAAATTAATATTTATGTATTTTATATATCTTACCCATCAAAAAAAAAAGAAAGAAACACTGGAAGGAAAACAAGAAAAAGAATATCGTGGTATATACTGCATTATCAACATTAAAAATAATTTTAAATTAGAATTAATGAATTTTTTTAAGGACATTTACTAATTTAAAGCATACAAGTAACTTTAAACATACACTTTTATAACTAGAGATTCTAAACATACATTACTACATGCGTCCTTAAATTTAATCACTCATAAAATCTGTTAATTTTGTTTGAGTTTTTTTTAAATGTTTTGTTTCATAATATGCCTCACATCTTTGCAATGCACCAAAATTCTCTTCGTGACCACCATAAAATGTGTTAAAAGACAGAAGAAATGCCCAGAAATACTTAAAACGAAGGGAGAAAAAAATTGAATCACAAGAAAAAAGTTCGTTATATAGAAAATGCACTTCGCTATTGGGAGGTTATATTAGGAAGAAAATTGTGAAATGGTTCTTGGTTCCATAAAAAAGTCCGCTATATAGAAAAATTCGCAATATAGAGGTTCGTTATATAGAGAGCTAAAAAGCGTGAATTGCCGAGTATTAAAACTGTTTAATGCATAGTTGCCTTCTGTCATTTAACCTCTAAATTTAAATTTATTAAAATTCTTTTCGATAATTCCAGAAAAATCAATTTTGAAATTTAAATCTGTCATCACTGAGCTTTGAGAGATCGTATACTGCTCTGTAGTTTCAATTACCAATTCATTTATCAAGCGAAATTAAAAAATCAAGAACATTTTTTTGTACTGGAGGAATTTTATGATCCGCTAACTATTTTTCTTTCAAATATTCCACATTTATAATTTTTCCCCCTTTTAGAAATTACAGATTCTATCAAATCACCTTACGGATGTGTCCGTATGGAATTCATTGAACGGTTAAAGTGTTAAGTCATACCGGCCCAAGGGCTTCACCGCGTTTCGGTTATGACCTGTTTTGCATGTTGTATTCCCAGCAGTATGAATTGATTGCAACCTTATGCTACAAAAAATATATATATATTGTTAGTCTTTCTAGATGTTACTTTTTTGTATATTTATGGACGCCCTATGTATTTCAGTAATAAATAATATGCCTAAAAATAGTTTTATGAAGATAGTTACCACAATATATTTAAAATTATCATCATCATCATAAATGGCTAAGCAGCCCAGTTACGAGCCAGTGCCTTCCTCTGAAGATTTCTCCACAACGATTTTTGTTTCATCTTTGATCTTTTAATTGGGGGGAAGTCAGATTCCACCGAATCAGTCATCTCAACCGCGATCTTCCCCGTTTTTGGTTCCTGTTGGTCTAAAAAGCAGTACTTTTTGACCTCAGCAGTACTCTCGGTTGCTGGATATTTGCTGGAGTGATTTCGTGAAAAGGGACGGAAATGCGTAACAGGAAGTCGGGGAAGTGCGCGCAGTTTGATTTGACCAATCAGCGCGTTTGGCGGCGTCTTTCCCGTACCCTCGGAATGAAGTTCTATTTCTTCTCCTTCATTCAAGAAGGGTCTCCCCCCCCCCGAGCGGTCTAAGCCGTGGGATCTTTGTTTTCTCACCTTAGGGTCAGAGAAGAAGCTAAGTCCTTTAGCTGGATCTTGTAAAGATATAACCACGAGGGGTTCAACTCTAGTAGTCATATAGCGGCCCGTCTTTTTTATGTTGTTAAATTTAGCATTTCAAAATATTCGAATTCAAAAACTCGGTTTCGTTTTCTTGACTCTAAATCCCCTTCGCACATACCAGCAAGTATTATTAGATTTCATCCAGGATAAACTTGCGATTCTTACGCTCAATTGTCAAAGTCTCAGGGCTCGTTGTGTATGAAATCTGAGGTTATATTAATATGTGTAAACTATATTAATATTTAAATGAACTGTTAAGCGTCTGACAAAGTTCATTATTCTTAAAAAAATACAAATATGTAATATGGAATTATTTGAATAAATATTTTAGTGTGTACCTTTTTCATACTTTGAGGTTAATTCCTGTCCCTGTCAATATGAAATTTTTAATTATGATTAAAAATTAATTAAAAGTACTAATTAATTACACGGGTAATTTTGATTTTCTCTAATATTTCTAATATTTAAACATTTACCAAGCTAATTAAATTTTCATGATTTTGTGATTTATAGAGACGGGTAAATCCAAAGCAGAATATATGAGAGATTTTCGGCAAAAGAAACGTGAGGAAAAAATTAAAAACTGGAAGAGTAGAGCCGAAAAAAATTGCACATAATTCAACTCAACCCAGCAGGGATTTTCGGTCACGTGCAACAAACACAATTCTCTCACAAACAACAACGGCCTACCCAACTACTGCTTTATCAAATCTATTTGTCAGTCAGGCAACTTTACGATTGTCCGCTCATAGTTTTTTTGAATGATGAACTCAAGCTCGAAATCAACACAAATCGAAATGTTTCGACAACTAACAGTAAAACTGTTATTGACGCTGTTTTTCAACAGTTATTAAATATTTTGAACTTTGAAATCACAAGCGTTTGTGTCATATTTTAGTTATCATAATTCTATTGTGTGCGTGTGTTTCCGCTTTTCCCCAAATTGAACAAGAATAATTATTTTTGATAAAAAATTTTGCATTACTCCTTGGGTTAATTAAATAAAGTTTTAATAAAAATATAATTATTCGATAGAAAATTATTTCCAATCATACCCGATTCATTTTTTTCAGGATTTAAGTTACTATTGCGTATTTACCACAATAACATGTCAGATGTTACACATCATATGCGACTACTGTAAGACTCGTTTTTTTTTTATTGAGTTGTCATCATGCATTCGGGTCACACATGAGTCATCCAGTTCATTCTATTTATCTTAATGTATTTCATAATGTCAGATTGTTTGTATATCCGGTAAAATTCAAAATTTCATCTCCTTCTGGAACTACCATTTTCCTTTATTCTACCAAGTGTACTTCGAAGAATTTCGCTTTCAAAAATTACGATTGTATTTTCCTCTAAATTTATCATTGTTCATGTTTCGGATGCATATGTTTAGACATATCTGATTTGCGCTTTGCAAATTAAAAACTTTGTTTTTCTAGAAAGGAACCTGGATTTTAAAAAAATTTCTTAACCCATGGACAGCCCTGGTTGTCAGATAAGTCAGTTTTTTTTTAAATTTCAGGAGATGTTCTGTTATCATTAGTAATAATAAAACCTAAGTAAAATTCTCTACTGTTTCAAATTTATAACAGCCTATTTCAAGATAGGGGTCAGGTACTCTTTTTCTTGAGAAGAACATGTATTTTGTTTTATCTTTGTTTGTAACAAGCCCTTTCGTCTTGGCGCTATTTCAAGGGTAAGAGTCTCTTTCAAGGGGATCTCTTATCAATAAGTTTTTATAGAATAGAGGCTTCAACCCTATACCAAACCCCCAACCTGGTGGACTATTCTCCTTATAAAATCCCCATGAGCAGGGTGCCCGTCTATACACCTGGACACTGGGTACCTATTTTAGTCGCCTCTTACGACATGCATGTGATTGTTTAAAGTATTTATTCCAAGTGAAGTATACTTTAAACTAAAAATTAACTTTTAACTAACCTTTTATTGAAATATATGCACTGGGACAGTTTAAAGAAAATCGGCGTATACTAGATAATTTCAGCGATTCATTTTATTACTTCGGTATTGCCAAAAGTTCTGAAGGAATCCTTTTAAAATCTTTGGGAAAAAATCGCACTGAATTCGCCAATCTATTGTACGAAATATATTTATCGAGTGCCTCGTTATTTATTTTCTAAGAAGTTAAACATGAAGTGACAAAATTTGTGAAAATTGATTATATTTACACAAATATTGATGGTATAATAATTATATGAATATAAAAAAGGACAACGAAACGGAAATAATAAATTTCAAAATTGTAAGTTACTTAAGTGGAATATGACCAAGTCCAAAATCAGAAATAAATAAATTTTTGTAAATTTTTCTACATTTTAATAGTATAATTATGAGTAAATCGGTTTTTTTTTTAAAACTTCTGAATATTTCTTTTGAATTAAAAAGACGCGTGGTATATGTGACTAAATTATTCTCATAATCGAAATTTTCAAAATCAATTTAATATTGTTCTTTATAAACCTAATAACAATAAACATTGGTGGTATGAATTTCTTTCTTTCCATTTCAGACGGATCAAAGTCAGGAGATAGTCGTTAAAAGATGTAAATATTTTCCTGGAGGAAGAAGTTGGTTGTCTGATGCTTAGCCATAGCGAGCTTACTGACGATTCTCGCACATGTGACTCCTTCTTTTGTATAAAATTTGTGAATAAAAATATTTGCCAACAATCACATTTCATATATGAAGAGTAAATTTTCGAATTTTCTTTAAAAACTTTTTACATGCTTTTTAAATTAATTTGATAGTACATTCACACATACGAGTAGAGGACACTAGGAACCAGTTAAAATCAAGAAATATTATATTGAACATAATCAATAAGGTGATGCTAGATTTCTCATTTGAGGTGCTATTATCCTGAGTTTTCGAATAGAATTCCCCAAACCAGAACCATGACTCATTCTATTTATTGCGATATTTTACAACACATGCTTCTGTTCACGGGGGAAAATGAAACAAATTTTATTTTAACCAAAGACAAGCAAGAGCAAGATATCACCACTGAAGAAAGTTTGGCTTCCTCTCATAATTTGAACCTTACTGATCAGGAACGTGTTAAGGCATGGGCCAGTGCAGCGTCTCATTCTCGACTCGGCTTCAGTAAGATCATAATCGGAATAATTTTAAGCACCATATTTTATTTTCAGACATTCTTCTAAAAAACTGGAAATTTCAAACTGTATGCAAGTTGGCAACAATGGCAAGAGTGCATTACGTCATTTTCTTATCTAGGCTTATGTCTACTACCAAACACAACGACATTATTCAGTTAATCAAAATCCGGCAGTCGATCAAGTTGGTATGTAGCTAGGTTAGGAAAATTGTGAGAAACGCACATTTATTTGTGATACGGGACTCAAGCACGCCATATATGATCCCTGGTATTTCGTAAATTTTATTTCGGTCCTTGTTGACAGGACGTAGAAAATTCCTTAAGAAGGGTGCGTCACTTGCACCCCTTTTGGGGTTTGATGGACCCATAAACTATCTAATTGTATCTTTCCGTATGAATGTTCCACCAATCAGTGAATTAATAGCAAGAGAAGAAAAAAATTCGCACCATAATATTGGTGTGACGCTGTGGAATTTATAATGGGCTGCACTTGAAAATCACAGGGAGAATTACAGAGAACGATGCCGGCAAACAAGTAGATCCGTGAAGACATATCTTGAGAGACCCAATGAAGTCTCACTCTCTCCTTCGTCTTTCATATAAGTGGTTTATTCTATATTTCTTTATCGCTCTTAAGTTCGTAAATAAATCAAAATCTATTAATTAACTAAAGGTACAGTTTCTTTAATAAAACAACTTAAATTAGTAACGATGCGAATGTAATTAAGATGAATCTGGGTTATAAGCGAAATAACGTCACTTCATTTGTTACGGGTTGCCACCTGTACGTGTATTTGACTACGCATGATTTATACTGCCTAGCTAAAAGGGTTGTAGGAAGGGGGTCTACATTTGCATATAGGGGCCCAGAGTCTCAAGGATTCTGAAGACGTCACTGTCACTGAGCATGGAAAAGCCGAAGAATCGAAGCCTCTTTCTATGCCAATTTACTGAATGATGGGTGCAATTGCCTTTCCCTGATCAGTGGGTTAATATGTTCTGCATAGCTTAACGTTTTCCTGGCTGTATTATAGCCCATAACAGACAATAAAACTCGTTCACCTTGTTTAAAAAGCAAATTGCCACTTTCTTTCATGTACGATGCATTTCTTAACTGTCCAAAAGAAAATATTCAATATTTGTATTGGTACCAGGATACACTACATTATTTTTTTGTCTTGTTCTGAGCCTTTTGCTTAGTAAAGGGCTTCATATGTACATCACACTCTTGTATTTTTGTAGCTTTATTTGTACATTGATATTCATTTGAAAGTTATCATTCATTGATGCCCATCAGTGTATTTAGTTTCTGGACAAGTGTAGAATTTTTGTCAAAGTATCCCATTATTTATCACAGCAGATTTAAACCCAACAGAGTTATGAAGTCTAAAAGATATCACTAACGTTGTGATTTTATTTTTAAAAAATAATATTGTACTTAACGTTATATTAAAATAAAGCTTTAGTAGCTTGAGTATAATTAGAAGCTATGGTAAAGATTAACGATCTTAACTTCCATTGCATGTCAAGAGAAACCTATCATGTTTAGTGTGTGTGTAAATATATGCAATTCTTCATGAAGAGAATTATTAACAAAAACTTTGCACAAAAGCATTAGTTAGCATAAATTACAGTGTTTAACAGTTGATTATTCGCAAAATATTGGAACTAAAACCAAATTTATGTAAAATGAGATGGAAAAGTCGAATCACCTCTTGTGGAAAATTTTTTTTCTTTGATGTGGCGTACAAGTCATCTTTCAGACAGATATGCATACCTTACATCTTGATTTCGTAAACTTTACCAAAATTGATCAAGTCTAATGGAATTGTCTGCTCATGTGCTAAAAGTGCACTTTATAGCTCCTGGAGGGACAGGAGAGGAATTTGGCATGCTGAAATTCGGAACCCTAAGCATCCCATACATGTTCAATCGAGCTCAAGTCTGATGAGAAAGGTGTACAGTCTATTATAGTGATATCCTATATTTGCAAGTATTCTAACACCACTCATGTTGATGAGCATTGTCATCCCTAAACAAAAACTCAGGAACAACAGCACTCCTAACTTGAGGTTCAAATAAATTGTCCATATATCTCCAAGCAGTTACAGAAATTCTTTGAAATCTATGCCATTTGTCATGATTTCTTCCCAAAACATTAAACCACATTCGCTGAAAAGGGATATTTAACGAACTCGGGAAAACAAGTTGGGTATTCTTTGTTCTCTCCGGATCAAAACACAACTAGTATCAATGTTCAGATTATATCTGGACTTGTCTGCAAACAAACGCAGGCCCAGTCTTTTTTACTCCATTGAACATAAAAAAACTTAGTTCCACGGGACCCTCTGGAAGCTGGAGTAAGACGCAAGCCATTGGTTTCCTCGCAACAATTTAACCTCGTTTAAGTTTTCGTGCAGCATTAGAACAGCTGATTCGAATTTTATGGCAGCCGGAAGTTTAAAAGCAAGTTTCTTGCAGTCTTGAAACAACTGAAGCGGTTTCTTCGAACTATATTGACAGAAAAAAAGGTCTTTGAATGCAGTTGTTGCTCTTGGTTGATCTTGACCACACTGTTCTGTCGACTAATCCAGTAATAAAAAGCGGCTCTAAACTCTTCATATAATTCTAATTGTGGGTGACCAGTATTTGTGTTTGACTTCCTTTGATTCAACCAATATCTCGCGTCCCAGTGTTGACCTTCAATTAAATTATACCTTTTGGGCCATAACTAATGAATATCGATCACTCTCAGAAACAATATTCACTTGAAACGACTCTACAATTCGGAACTCCAACATGCAACTTCATTGAGCACAATCACTGAACTTGCATATTTCCTGCGATAATGTATGCGTGGAAGTGCAGTTTTGTGTTCAATTATATTTAATTAACATAAATAAATGCAGTAGAGGTCATTGCTTGCAACATTATCTTAGTGAGCGTATTTTTTTCTCATTATCCTTTTAAAGTGGACGGCCAATGTACCATAGGTGGTTATAATTAAACTTTCCCTATAAACAGCTTCCTACATCACAAACAGGATTGCAGTGAAATTTCGTACATAGGCTTTCACGAGATACGCCACGGAATTTCGAAAAAAAAAAATTGTTTCAAAATGCCCAGCAGAGGGCACCTTTTCGGGAAAACATGAAATTTAACTCAATAAACGCGACCAAAACGGAATATCAACAATCTAGAACAGAATTTTGAGTAATAAAATGCAAAACGGGAAAAAGCTGTCAATTGTAGGAGAAAAATGTCGGAATTTGCATGCTTGAGAAAAAGAGGAAGCTTTAAGCAAAACAGTTTTGTATAAAGTGTTGTTTGAAAACGTTTATAGACGTTGTCATGTCTGTCGATGATTCCGGTAGTTCTAATGACTGTTTCTTTAGTTGAATGTGTGTTATTGGTGAAGCTGTTTTATACGAAAACAAGGGGAATGCTTCTGCTGCAGTTCGTGAATTTCGTCATAGAAAGAACTTACTGCGGGGACCAATGTCTACTAAAGATATGTGGGTCATGATTAAGAGCCGGGATGGGCATTACTCGATCGGGATCGACCGGAGGACCGCAAAGACAATTTGGAGGGACCTCCTGAAGATTAGCCTTTAGTAATCGTATACGGAAATATTCAAGCTTGGCTGCAGTACGCAGACTAAGTCTTCTACTGACTATAATTACGAAAACTAACTTTAGATGAAATTTTTTTATTTTTTAATGTATTTGAATTGTTTGGAAAAAAATGCATCATTATATATTTTTATTATTATGTTTGCATTATGCGTTTTCTTCAAACGCGGTTTCAAAAAATTTAGTTTTTTTTAAATTTTATTTACGTAGGTAAGTACATATTCCGTTTTTATTATTAAGTTATAACAAATATTGTTGACTTTTTCCTAACTTCACCACACTAACGACCCTGGGCAGTGGGTGACCTCGTGAATATTTCAAAGGGGGCACGGCGCGGTGGTCAAGGGTCGAATGTCTACCATTCTCATATCTTACCCCAATACGCTGCCAAACATATTTTGTTTTCATTTTGTAGATTGTCGGGAACAAAAAACAGTAAGAAATAAATTATTGAATAAATAATTAACATAAAAAAGTATTAATAAAAAATACTTAATTAAATTTTAAGTACTATATACATGGGATTATAATCGATCGTAAAAAAAAATCATGGGCTATGGAAAAGGGTTTGGAACCGTGGACCCTCCCCCCCCCCTTGTGTGGGCACTGGTGGACCACAACACCTTGAAAAAATTAGAAGTACTTACCCTGGAAAAGTTTGCCCACCCCTGATTAAGAGATTCGAAGAGACGGGGAAATTAGGAGTTCAACCTGGAAGCGTGCGTCAGACCGATACTTGTTGATAGCGCCAAGACAGCTGTTGAAGCGCAATCGCAGTTTGGGGCAGTAGCGTGCGTGCAGTTTCTGGACAGGCAGACTATTCTTACAGCACCTTCCAAAAAGTACTCAGAAAACACAATGAACTACTTCCAACAACAGAATGACTGTTGATCTGTAATGGCCATGTGGAGCGACAATGCTCAATTCCACCTCAATGAGACAGTCAACATAAAGAATTGCCGCATTTGGCTTAAAAAAAATCCGCGGATGCACGCTGAATTTCCTCTAGTCTCCAAAGGTCACTATATGGAGTGGATTCAAGGTGACATTCATCCTTGAGCTATCTTCTTTGAGGAAATCAGTACAAACTAACAAAAACTAACCTGTGTTTTGCATACAGCTTCCTCTTCTTCTCTAACATGCAAATCTCGATATTTTTCTCCTACGACTGACAGCTTTTCCCGGTTTTGCATTTTATTAATCATTCTTGTTCTGGATCGTTAATATTATTTCTGTATTCTGGTGGACGTTTCGGAACTAAATTTTTTTTCTTCGAAATTCCGTGAGCGCATTTTGTGTATAGGCCATATACAAATTTTTGTTGCATTCCGTTCTCCTGTTTAGGCTATAGGAGGCCGTTTATATGGGAAGTTTAATTATAGCCACCTGGTATATCAGTGGTTCACAAACTGTGAAGCGCACCCTCTAAGTTTTTTAGCATAACTGAAAGCGTCGAGAAGTAACTTTATGCTTAAAAATTAAAAACTCTAGATGTATGAGTAAAGTTCCAATCCCAAGCTATACCCTTGATTACGCCCCTGCGAATAGAAAAAAATATCATATATTTAAAAAAAAACATATGCTATTGCATGTAAGTTTTTGTGAATCCCCCACTTCATTTGAGAACCTCAACACGAATTATTGCTAAAGAGTTAATCCTATTCTTAGATGTAGAATCACATCCTTAAAAAATCCATAAAACCATACACAATTTCTTTTTTTTTTAAAAAATAAAACAATTCCACTTTTGATAAATAATCTTGATAAAGGCAGCTTGTTTTGTTATTGATTATATAAGTTAGAATCCATAATATGAATAACCATGTCTATATATTAGGAACAAATCTATACACTAGCACATTCCAAAAATTATTTCAGAAAATTAAATTTTTACATGGATGCTATGACACGTTTAAATAAATATAACTTTTAACTATACCTGAAAATTATTTTATTTCACAGTAAAAATATCTCTTCCATACTTTTCTAATTATTATAAATTGAATGCATTTGAAGAAAATTTATATCTTAGAATATCTTTCTTATATTTCTTTATTTACTTAAAAGCTTTTTGGTATTAATGTAGTTTCAATATATTCATAAACATATTAAACGTTAATGGAATAAAGTATAGTTTAAAAAAGCTAAGAGCACCCTTTTATAGATAATCGAAGTTTTAACTTAAATCTTTTAGTCGACAAATCTGAAAATGGGATTTGAAATTAGTCGCCAGATACAGGAGGGGATCTGAAAATGAGAAATCGTTAAACCCGAGAATCAGGACAATGGAACAAAATTATTAAATTATTGTATTGTCAATCGGTTCTGGACAAGTGAGCAAAATTTCGAATTAATCTGACCTTTTAAAGTGGGTAAAAATGAGTTCAAAGATTCCGTTACATACAAGTGAAGTTTATAAAAGGGTGTTAATTAAAAAAATCAATTTAACCATAAAAATTGTAAAGACTTTATTACAGCATCTGAACATGTTTTTTACATCAATTGATAGAAACGATACGAATATACTTTCATGTATCAATGGAGTTATTAGGAAAATACGCAAACTTCTTTACTTATACATACATTTTACAAAAACTTCCAGAATTTAAGAAGGAAAAAAAATAAGAAAAAAAAACATTTCAAAATAAATTCTTGTTTTTTTTTTTAAAAAAATCTAAAACGTGTGACGGGTCTATTCGCGATATTCTTCCTATTAATTCTCTTGGGGAAACTTTGGGGCTAGCATTCACATTAATTCACAGCCTTTCAAGAAGAACACGTGATGTATGTAAATTAGTTTGGCTATATAAAGTCTAGGTTTTGTAGATGTAAGGAGAGCAGCAGCCGCGAAGCTGCATATCGAAGTATTTCATTCACATACCTAGCGCGCGTTAAGAAAGTAATTGCTGAGATTAAATTTTTAGATTGAAGATGGTAGAATTAGAATTAGCTATCGGATCATTAGGGCTTGTTCTCCTTATCTATTTTTGGTAGTCGGGTTTACTTAGAGTTGGTTAGTAGGAATATTCAATACTTTAGATATCACTCCTAGGTTTCTTCTTATAGTTTCACTTGTGATTGTTTAAGTGTGTGTTCAAAGGCTGAATAAAACTAATTTTTATTATGGAGATTGTTGGTAATGCTTTGTTTCCCCCCACACCTAGAGCCGTGCAGGACGGAGAGAAAGGGGTGCCGATTAGACTACCCGGAACCCCACAAACGTAATGAGCAAAAACAAATTTATATTTTATGGCAGATTCGAATAATTGTATGTTTTTTTTAATTATTTTTTTTTAGAAAATTCTTTAAAAATTGGGGGAGATACAACCAGCATACTTAGAACTTTAAATTTGCAGCCAAAACTTCTTGAATTTGTCTAACCTTTTATTTACCGACGGTACTTATAAGCACCACTCACTTTAAAATTACATAGATTAACCATTTGTACGAATACTCTGATGATACTTAGCAGGAATATTCTTTTAAATCCCCTCTTCCAAGATATATGGCAGCATGGGTTAAGATAAAGGGTTAAGTGAAAATACTTATATTTTTAGATGTGCAAAGAGTTTAATCATGGAAATCCATTCTGAATATTTACGTGAAGTTAAAAAGGAAATAGTAAATCTTAAATGCAGCTACATTTAGATCTGTGAAGATTTTTTCCCCACAACTGTGAATTAAGATTTTGTAGCAGATATAACAATTTCATTCTTTGTGAAAATGCGGAATTGTACATGTATAAATATCTGATCAGAAAGTGAGTGAAAGTTACATTAACGTCACAACAAGAGGGCTATTGGAGACGGACCTCGTAATTTTGAACCTTGCTCAAGTGACGAGGACGCCACCTGAGCTTACACCCTTATCTCCTAACTACCACACCATACAAACGATTCTGAGCTTCATTAGATTAAACATGCATCGAATCCCTATACGAGCGAGTCTTCAGTGGCACCAGGTTTCGAACCTGCGACACTCCAGCCACGAGTTTATGACCATAACCACTAGGCTACCGCAGCCACGAATATCTGATCAGATAGAAATGAAATTTAAATTAGACTGAAATTACCCTATTTAGTTGTACAAAAACAATTGTCTTTTATAACAAAAACTAATTCCCTACAAGATAATAAATTGAATCCATTACAATCATGATGTATCATTACTACTAAGCCAATTTTATCCAGCTTAGATAAAAAAATTTTAAAAAATTATGAATGGTTCCTTTTTGAAGAGAATATACATTAATAGGTTGCATATTTTATTGCAAAATAATCAGTTTATTAAAATTACAAAGAAAAAAATTGATCATTTATCTCATTTTTAATTTCAGGAATTCCTGAGCAGGACAATTAAAAGATCTTCATATTTTAGGTCCATTAATAGATTAAAGGAACTAACTAAATTTCTCTCATTTGAGAAGAATTTTAGCAATCAAGCAACTTTGAGTGTGTGTGTTCATTAAGTTCGGCTGAGGTAAAGTAGAAAAAATAAAATCCAAGATATACAAGTTAGGAGACACAAATTAAGTTTCATATATCAGGTCTAAATAATGAAACAAAAGCAATTCAAATTTGAAAAACTTTTTTCAGCCTCTATGCAGGTCGGTAATATATAAATCATGTTATAATAATAAATAAAGTAATTCATATAAGCACAAGATCACACATTATATTCTTTATTAAATATATCTCTATTAAATATCATAATCAGAAATAAAATAAAATGGTGAATAAAATATAAACAAATTATCCAATAAAATATACATATATATACACAAGTATTTTTTTAAAAAATTATGCATGAAACTTAATATAATTAGTCAGATTGTAAGATATACATTCAATATATCAGTAGTAAAATTAGACACAGTATAAATATATGTATAATATTATACACACATTAGGTAACTGCATTTTGTACACCCTGAATATTTGTTCAATTCCATAAACTTAAAAAGTATTGCATTAAAACAGGGGTAATTATCTTTTCCCCCCTTTGTTTAATGGACTTTTTCCTCACATTAAATATCTCTCCCATGGACCATTGTACATTTATACAATGTATGATATACACATAAAATAAATTTATGTAGTATGCCAAGTTTATCATATTAAAAAAACCACAAAATAAAACAAATCCATGTTATAAATTTTATTTTTCAATATATAAAACAATATAAAATTATAATACACATAAGAAATGTCTTATACATATAAAAAATTTTCAGTAAAATGTTATTCATTAAAAATGTGTATCGTTTGACAGATTACATGAAAATAATTTTTTAAAAATATCCAATAATAGCATTAAACTATTTTACTTTAAATAAGAAATGAATTTTATGTGATAGTTTTTATAACAGATACACACTATTATTAGTATAATCTTATTTTGAACTTATAACAACAAGGATCTAATTAACAATTAAAAAAAAAAATAGTTTATTTTTTTCTATTTAATTTATGGACCCCTGACATGTTTCTACATATTAGTAAACAGTCCTTGCATTAAACAAGATATCTTTAAGATTCTTATAATCCATATATATATATATATACTGACACAACATACATGAATCAAAATTAAGTACATAAAAAGTACACATTATTATGGCAGTATTTAAAAAAGATTAGAGAAGTTCTGTAGTGTAAGCAATCTTAATTCTCAGGTAAATTTTGAAGAAAACATATAGAGAGACTATTTGATTTTAGCATTTTTTAAATGATTATACAAACAGAATTTTTTTTGCAATATTATTTGCAGTTCACAGCATTTGTTTTCAAGTTGCTTACAGTTTTCAAAGTATTTTCTTAATTAGAATCAAAAAATTCACAGCAAATTTCTTTAAAATGAAACAAAATACATTCAAAATTTTATATGTACATTCCTCATGTGTTTACATTAAAATTGAATATTTCAAAGTAGAAGAAAACCTTAATATTTCAAAAGTACACTACTACAGAGAATTTACAATTTACCTCATAAAATTTTTCTATGAAGAATATTTTTAAAAGTTTTTGTATCAAATTGACAAAAAAATCAATTTTATCTTTTTCTGACTTTTTGAAAAATGAACTATTAAATATTTTGATGGCATAACTTATCATGCAATTTCAGTCATTTTGGACATGGAGTAGTAATATGTAATTTCTTAAAAATACAATGATAAATCCTCTTGGTCAAAATAACTTTTTAAAAAAATCCAAGTTCTTGTACAATACAATCACAACTATACAGAAGCATTTCATGTTTCAAAACTAATGAAAAAAATAGATAAAAATTCTAAAATATATCAAAACAAATTAATTATTAAAAATGCTAGTTAACAGATTAAATACTATTATTAATGTTTAATATCAATTATATTTACTTTTTATAATGAAAATACATAATGATGTATAAATAATTCGTTTTAAAATAGTAAATAAGAAAAAAAAACCACACTTGGATGCATAGATTTTTACAAGGGAAGATAGATTATTAAAAATAAATACTAAATGTAGAATCATAGATAATGCTGATGTAAAATAAAGTTTTTCAATTTTACATTACAAAAATAAATATTTTTGCATTATCCTTCATAAAAGAAAATCACAGCTAAACCAAGACAATATAAATAACTGGAAAAAGGTGATAAATTTTAAAAAATTTTAATGAAGTTAAATTAATTTTATATTTATATATCACAGTTTTTTTTAATATGAAAAAAAAACATGATTTTATGCAATTGTTATAACAAAAGAATATAAAAATTATTTAATGCAATGTATTTTTCAGAAAAATCAGCAGAAAGTTGACTATACATATTACTAAAGCAAAATTTTCCCAATGGAACTTTGATACTTTATTTAAGTTAAATTACATCAGTACAACTTTTTATTAAATAATAAGTCAATCAAAGTATTACAACTCAGAATTTCAGTAACATATCTATTTAGCAATATTACATATATATATAAGATCTAATACATTTTATAATTAGTCATAAGTATAAATATTAGTTATACTTGTTCAAGAACAAATGCATAGTAATAAAAAATGTTAGTATTATGTTTTTAACAGATCTAAACATTAAACATTTATATAAATTACCATTTTATTTATGGGATAATAATCTATAAACAATTCAAATACAAGCTCATATTTTCAATACCTTTTGTAATTATCATATATATATACTTTTAAACACTAAAAATATGAGATTTCTTGAAACCCCTTTATACTTTTACAGTATAAAGAAAAAAATAATATACTAATCAGAATATTACAAAACAATTTTTTACTATAAAACTCAATTTCCTGAATAATATAAACCAAGCACAAACAAGATAAAATATCCATTCAAAACTGACAAAAAAAAACTATAAAACTGAATAAAGAATGAATAGTGTATATACATACAGATATGACTAGCATGTTTTTACTCTACAATATAAATCTCAATTACTTTGAAGACAAACATTATACATTTCAAAAAACAAAGCTCAAATATTAAATCTTCTGATCCTAACAATTATATTTAGCATACATTTTAACCAGAACGATTCTCAAACTTTGCATTTATTCTCTTTTTAATATATGCTTTCTATAATAACAGAAATCTTTTGACAGAGGAAACTCAATAAAAAACAATAACTTCTTCTGTGATTTTATAATTAATACTATAAAATTTTCTTTCTAATTTATCAATGAAATTTCATTGCTTGTCTAAGTTTTGGGGAAAGTTTCACACAAACTAAATTGAAAGTAAATATAAATACTTCACTGAATTATTTTACTTCAGATAGTCAAAAAGTTTATACATCAAAAATGAAAATGTCTAATTGTAAGCTATTTAACCATTTTAACTCCCATT
The DNA here is from genome assembly GCA_019973975.1 of Trichonephila clavata. NCBI lineage: Eukaryota > Metazoa > Arthropoda > Arachnida > Araneae > Nephilidae > Trichonephila > Trichonephila clavata. The sequence goes on from BMAO01030076.1 coordinate 41,769, forward strand.
TGTTCCATCAACACATAACTTAAATATTAAATAATGTTCTACAATCCACATAGTAAGAATCTTTTATTTCAAAGCTCATTCCTTTTAATACCTTCTTATATATCCATACCTTCTTATAATAAAAAATCTTTAAGACAGTTTTTCCCCACTTATATAATAAAAATAATTAACTTTCCTTAATTTAAAAAAAAGACGAATTTTATAGTTACATAAACCAACAACCAGTCTTGAATCATTTCTCAGTTGATATACAGCAAATAAAATTTCAAACAGCAACACACTGAGAATACAGTATATATATTATTAATTTTAAATTAATAGATTAAACAATGTCAAGTAATCTGAATCAATGAAACTGTTTATTAAGATACTACTTCAAGGACATTTATATTAGATAGTAACATCAAAATATTCGTTGATGGTTTAGTTTATCATCGTTGTTTCTATGAATTTCAAGGCAATCTGCTGTTATTGACTTTGACTGCCTTCTAAGATTACAAAATATTTTTAGGACAAGAAAAAAATAGATCATGAGATTATATGTTCATTAAAATATAATTCTATTTGAAAAGGCAGATTAAAAAAAGGAACAAAGATGAATATATTTTTCTTTGTTCATCTGCAAAACTTCTACAAAATTTTTTTCCTACTATTATGTTCTTTTCCTGATACACTTTATTATCTTGGCATCATTACAAAAGCCAAGTCAAGTTAAAAAATTTAAATGCTCAAATGCAATGTTTCATGATGTTAAAGTGAGAAATCCTAAAATCTTCAACATCTAGCTTAATGTTAAAAATACTGTTACATAAGCTATAGTAAATGCTACTTATAATAGCAGCAAATTTTTTTCTACAGCCTGGACAAAATAAGGAATATATTTAAATATAATGATTACAAACAACAAATAAACAATTTTGCACAAACAGAATCACAGAAATTATAAGAAAATATTTTAAATTATATAAGATTTTCAAAACTATTTGATATCAATACAAATAAGATACAGTTATAAGTCAAAAGAAAAAAAATAAGAATACTTTTCAAAAGCTCACATTGAGCAAGTTTCAGAAACAATCTTAAATATAAGATAATAATGATTTTAAAACAAAAACACCTAGAAAAAAATAAAATATAGTATTTGAAGAAAGTTTAATAAAATACACACACAATGACATTAACTACATATAGCCAAAAAAAAAGTTTTATAATATGTATATAATAAAGATTATATAGTTTATATAATAAATATATATTATAATAAATATTTATATAAGATTTTACACAATAAAGATTTTAAATAAGAAATATAGGAACCTAATTTTAACTTGATAAATTTCTAAGAATTTTAATAACTTTTTCCTATCACAATCAGGTTTTTTTTTCTATCTTTGGTAACAAAACACTAGGTTAAATAACATTGAACATGACTTTTTTCTTCCACATATGCCTCCAAGAAAAATTTCACAGCAGAAAATATGAGATTAACTAAAGGAGAAATATTAAATGCTGTTTTAATTAAATAAACTTTTAAATAAGCATTTTTATAAGAATATACCAAAAAAGCAGATGATGATTAATACATGAGGGAAATTAATCAATCCTCATAATAACAATCATGTAATACAAGATTAAACAATTACCTCACAGATGCAGTATAAAGTTTATAGAACAATATATTAAGTTAGATTTAATTTTACTTTAAGAACAATGGCTTTTATACGCTTAAAACAAATATGACAATGATTACCTGTTCACAAAAAAAAAAAAGAGGCATTTGGACACTAACAAACAAATGCAAAACTATGAATCCCGAAAAATAAAATTTGTTCAACTATTAACCAATAAAATGGATCCTCAGATCCCACAACAAAATGAGAATATTAAAAAGTAACTCAAATATACTAAAGTAAAAATTTTACATGATTATCAAATGGTTCACATACTTGAAATGAATTATATAAAGCATCAAAAATATATATTTTGTAAAAAATTTATTAGCAATATTTTTTTATTAAGGATCACAAGAATTAGCAAAATAAGGATTTTTCAGAGAAAGAAGCTTGAGTAACAATCACTCTATACATAACAATTGTACCGAAAAGAGTTTAGGGGAAAAAAGAAAATAAATGTGCTAATTTTGAAAGATATTAATTTGTCTTTCATTTTTTCAGCAAAAAAAGCTCATTATCTCTTTTAAATTTACATTTTAAACAAATTACTCAAAATTATTAAATAATAAATAAAACTAATAAACAAAACAAAGGAATAAACAGTGAGGGGGAGAAATGGATCATAATCCTAAGCAAATGAAAAAACACTTATAAGCTTACAAATACAGGAATTTTCATCCAAAAAATATTGAATTTTCATTTAATTTATTAATGAAAAATTACTTCAGATAATTCAAATCTCAGCAATCAACCATTTTATAAACAGAATGAATATCACTTCAAAAGTAGTGTTTTGAAAAAGTACATGTAACTACTTTTGTAACATCCTTTTCAGTCCTACATTAAATACAACAAACTAAGAAGTATAATGAGAGTGCATCAATTCACAATAAAATGAACATTTTTACCAAGTGTATAAAATAAAACCATCTACTTCAAACAATCAACTAATACTAAATTAATCTAAACAAATTCCAACCTAGTGTCATTTAAATATAAAATACTTTTGTGGATATACTTCAACTACTGACAAAAATAAGTTATGTTGCAGGAGTTTGCACATGGTTACCATTATTATTTCTAATGGAATCTTTTGTTCAAGGCAAGGAAACACAAGACCCCAAATCAGCTGGGGGGTGTAGAAGGCGTTTAGAGGGCATGGTGGGGCTTTCCTTCAAGTAGGGAAATTCTGGGATATCCCCTCCTCGGTTGGGAGAAGGATCTGGGGAGTGGAGGGGAGTCAACTTAGGAGAAGGGGTTGGGATCACATGACCTTTGGCACGCAGCTGACGCAGGATAGAGTGCACACGGAAGTGAAGAATGGTCTCCAATGGATATCCTCGGTAATTGTGCCTAAAAAAACATTCGAAATTTTCTCAGAATTTGGCAAAAACAAATGATACAGAATGCATGTTAAGTCAAGTACAAATTGTATACTTAGTGTATTACAGCTGTTGCTTCATTACAAAGTATAACTTAAATTTTCTTCACTGTTTTATTTTCAACAGACTTTTATCCCTCAGTTAATATTTTCTCAAAAACTGATTTTATATCAGTTTTTCTGATACAAAAAATAAATATCTTCAAATGGTCATAACATTTTGTAATTTGAAATTTTAAGATTTCTGTAATAAAATTTGAGATTTTAAATGTATTTTTTCAAGGTGAAATAAGTTATTTAATGCTTTAAAATAACAAATATTTTTTGCAATAAATAAAGTTGACTATATCACTTGCCTCTTGTAAACAAAATCAACGTTATATATATAATCATTATAATGTGATATACTTAATTGCTATAATTCTAACTTAATGCAAAGCAATACAAGAGCATATCAAGAAAGTGCAGGTTAAAGTAAAATAGCCACAATAATACAATTACAAATCTTGAGCTCAGTACTAAGACTGCAAGGTCAAACAGTTTCAAGGCCTCAGCTTTTCCCTTTATTTTCTTATATTACAGGACTGAAATGCATGTGAAGTTGTGTCTGCATAACATTACCCAGAAAGCAACATTAAACAAAAATTATTGTTATTTAAGCAATATTAAAATTGCAACTATTTCTTATTTCTAAATATAGAATTCTGATAACATGTAAAATCATAATTGATAAATTATGAGAACTTCCAATTAACACAGAAATCATGAATATGATCTTTTCTCATATTAAACAAATATAGGCTTATCAGAACATGTTTAATGATGGAAAAGGTTTAAATGTCATTTTTGAAACTGCTTTTAATATAGTGACACTATGAAAACCAAATAACTATAAGCACAAAAAAAGTTAAATAGTCAATAAAGAATAATTTTTATGTAATTTGAAGTTTTATGCAATATGATCGAATCTAAAACTGAAACTCTGTACCTACACACGATATATTATAGTATTTTACCTGGCAGGTTCCAATAGTTCTTTAGCTTCAGCTCCATCAGATGTTTTCATTTTTATAAGTGCTAACTCAGTCATAGTAAAAGGTACCAGATAAATATCCTCTTTGATTCTCTTCTCACTATAAAATTCAAAAGAGAAGTACATGTAGCAGATTTTTCTTTTGTCACACTTTGAAGCTACATTAGAATTATCAGAGACCAGCCTTGGCAACATTTTGAGCCTCAGTCAAATGGGAATGGCACCTAGTCTGACACCTAACTCACCAACCAAATTATATATACCATGTTTACTCAAATCTTAAGCCACACTATTTTTCCAGTGTAAATGCTACTTAAAATCGAGTGCGCCTTAGAATCAAAGGCAAATATTTGTTGGATGGGGGAAATAGACTGTCTACTCTTTTCAAAAGGAAAAATGTAACTGTCCATTATATACACTTGCATTGATGACTTATCCTATTCCACAGTATCTCTAGTATTTAGTTTACATTAAACAACATTGCCTGCTCCAATTTAGGATTTTTTTGATTTTTTTTTTTTGCATATGCTTTATTTTAATCACCTCAACATCAAAGATATCGGTAAACTATGAAAAAGGAGTCAATTTTATATGCAGAAAAAAATAGAAGCAGAGCAGCAGATACAGAATATTTGACACAGATTAAAAAAATATATGTTGATGCTGCAAACAAAATATAATTTTTGCTTGTAAATGTTCAATAGTCTTTAATAATTCTTTTAGATTCTTCTAAAATACATTCTTTTAAAAAATGTTGCATAACAAATGCATTGGATGGCACAGAAATGATACCGTCTCCAATTCTGAAATCAGATGTGACAATGGGAGTGCAGGGAGTGATAATAGGAGTGCTGCATATTTTCGAAATATGATACTAAATGTTAGAGTAATTATAGGTTCAAATGTTTTTAAAACTGGTAAAATAAATTATTTATTAACATCTAAATATCTCATATTAAATTTTTTATAAAAACAATTCCTCAAGTATTGGATATTGATGAACATTTCAACAAATTTTTAATTTTTTCTCAAAAGCATGTAGAGAATTAGAGATGCTGCTTAGAATCTATGATAACATTTTTTCACAAAAACAATGAGAATTAGGGGTGCAGCTTACAATTAATGGTGGCTTAGAATCGAGTAAATACATTATAAATAAATACACCAAACTCTTTTAACATGGTGGATACGTTTCTTTGAAAACATTGCAAAAATAACTATGTGTGAAAAATACATGCAACACACAGTAAATTTGGGAATATGTTCCACAACTTTAAAAAATCGTATAAGAAGAAAAATCCCAAATATTTTCCCAAAAAACCTTGCAAAAAAGTAATAATGAAATCCACGTTACTTATATGTAAAACAAAAATAATTCATTTTTATAACAAAAAAAATAATAAAAATAAAATTAAAGTACTGTGTCCATAAGTACATACAACACATAAAAATTCAAATGGAAATTAAGAATAGAATTCCTAACTAACAAGCAGGTTAATTACGTTAAAAATGCTGTTATCAGCAGATGTGTCAGATATGTTTAATACAATTGTCGGTTTTGATTCAAATGAAAAACTTTGTTCATTATTAAAGACCTGTGTTTGGGGTTTTTGTTCGTTACAAAATATTTTGGTTTTTTCTGGGGGGGGGGAAGGGTTCTTACCAGGTGTACTGGTATGAAGAGAACGTTTTTTGTATGTGTGTGTGTGTGTGAAAATGAAACATTAATTTTGAATGGGAAAGTAAAAAAATTTTATTCAAAGTATTGACCATTGCTTTTTACACATTTTGACTACCTTTCTGGCAATTTGTGGATACTACACCAATAGAAATGTTCGTCTTTTGAAGCAAACCAATCAGACACCCAATTTTCGACTTCTTCATAGGAATCGAAGTGTTGCTCAGCCAATGCATGTCCCCTCAATGAAAACAAATGGGAGTGGGAAGGGGTCAAGTCTGGAGAATATGGCGGGTGGGGTAGCAGCTCCCAGCCCAGTGTCTTGATTGTACCCTGAACCGGTTTTGCTTTGTGATCAGGTGCATTGTTGCATAACAAAATTACTTTGCCATGTCTTCTGGCGCATTCTGGTCATTTTTCGATCAATGCTTGGTTCAAATTGATCATTTGTTGTCTGTAGCGATTAGTATTAACAGTTTCACCAGATTTCAGAACCTCATGATACACCACACCTTTCTGATCCCATGATACACAGAGCATTGCCTTCTTGCTGAATTGATCTGGTTTTGCAGTTGATGTTGATGGTTGTCTTGGATTAACCCAAGATTTTTTTCATTTAAGATTCTTAAAATAAATCCATTTTTCATTGCCATTAACAATTCGATGCAAAATTGAATTTCTTTTGTGTCTTTAAAGCAAAATTGCACAAGTGTTTTTCCGGTTTTCCATCTGTCTTTCATTTAATTCATGTGACACCCATTTTCCACACTTTTGGATCTTTTGCATAGCTTTTAAACAGTCAGAAATTGTTTGTTGTGCAACATTTAACATTGCTGCCATTTGCTTTTGACTCAAAGTATCATCTTCATTAAATATTGCTTGCAATTTGGCATCTTCAAACTTTTTTGGTGATCTTCTATGTTCTTCATTTCTTACATCAAAATCATTATCTCTGAACCGTTGAAACCATCTTTCGCATGTTGCTACTGATAGAGCATTATCACCATATGCCTTGACAAGCATTAAATGCGACTTTGCAGCACTTTTCTTCAAATGAAAACAAAAAATTAATGCTTTCCACAGATCATCCCTTTCTAGAAAAAAATTCGACATTTTTAACTGGATGAAAAAATATGATGATGTTTGTTCAATGACTTGATGTATATTAAATATGTTTGACAGATGTCATACCAACCAAACAAAAAAAAATTAAGGCTCATTCACAACAAATGTTCCCTATCAATACATTTGTATCTTAACGCTCACTTCATACTGGTACACCTGTTAAGTATCTTATACAATTCTTGGTATCCTGCTACAAGAAACTTAAGAGAATGTTAAAATTTTAATGAAACCATTTTAATGCACTCTCTATGTCAGGATCTTGAGTAAGAAAATGTTGTTCCCAACTTGTTACAAATTTCAAGCTCTCGTGAATTAAATCAGTTGTTAATAGCTGAACTTCACCTTCAACTTCATTATTATCATAAACTGTCATAAATATGATTAAAAAAAAAACCTCATTCAATTGCACGAGAATCCCCAAATATTGTTCAGATTTGCGCAAAAACCAGAAATTTGTATAAAAAAATTTGTGTACTATATTATTTCAAAATTGTGTAAAATAAAGAGTTGGAGTATTATGCACACTATTTTTATACCAACATACAATTTTCAGTTAAATAATATGTTCTTAATTTAATTTGTAATGTCAGTTTCATTTTGGTAGTATCAGGGAATTAATTAGCATTTTAAAGAGCTTCTGTAAATGCAGTGAAATGGTTTAACACAAAATGATGTCCTACATGTTGTAGAAAGCAATTTTTCAAGATTTCAGTTTCCTTAGAGATCTAATAAAAAAATTAAGCATTTTTTATTTTTCTCTTTTATTGTGATGATTTTTATTGCATTTATTTAAATACAATATACCTGTCATACAAAATGATTTACATTTGATACATCATTATTTCTGCTGCAATATCTAGATTCTTAAACTAAGGTTGCCTTAGCATAATGCCAAAGAATAAAACCCAAATCCAGCACATTTTCCAGACAGAAATATCTTCCAATCCATTATATTTGGACTTCACTGATTTATCAAGAAAGAAGCATATTTTTTTATTATTCTCACTATTTTTCAAATCAATCCATTTTCTCCAATACAAAATATATTATATATTTCATTCCTTTAACTGTTATATGAAATGGGTTTTAAACTTTATATCTAAATGGGAAAAGTAGCATATTTAAGAAATCTTCCAATTTTGAAGAGAGTGTACTATAAATATATGCAAGCATATATTTATAGAACACTAGCACTTTAAATATATGCATAGCATACTTTGTCAGTTCAGAATTTAGCTAAAGCTTTCGATATATGAAGACAACTTCGAAAATTATTTCAACTAATAAGTTGTTATTTTTTCTATTGAGCTTTAATTATATGCATATGGTAATACAATTGTATAATATATATGTAGATTTATATTACTTAACACATTATAGGTAATTACCAAAACTTTTAATAAGGACATAACTTACTCATTTAAAGTATTTGAAAATGATTTAATTGTTTAAATGGGTTTCAAACATTGTTTAATAGGATATGCATATTTAAATGTCTAATGAACTCCAGAAAATTACAAACATTTTTAATTATAATGATACTCAAAGAACAAATTTATACCTAATCAATTTATAATGTAACAAATATTTTTTTAATTTTAATCATATGGTACTCTAAATTATTACAGCAATATATTCATATTTAATATAAATATTTTAAACATTATTATACTGATTATAACATTGCACACTAATTCAAATAGTTTATAATACCTTAAAAATGAAAAAAACTACATGTTTATTGATTTGGGGCATAGATACATACCAAGAAATAATTTCTCTGAAGCAATCCTCTGCCTGCATGTGCCTATTTAAACTTGTGTAACACACACCCCTCAACAGCAAAATAAGACAGTAATCATCAAGGGGTCTGTTTTCTATATCTACCATTGGGAGGAAAGGTATTAAATTAGAAAATCTTTATTCTATTATTTCCAGTCTCATTTATAATGTTTTATGTTACTCACACCTTGTGTTATGTGTTACATTATTAAGATTTTAACATAAAAAAAAAACATTTAAATTTTTTACTATAAAATTGATAATTGCAATTAAATATTTGTACAGAACGGTAAATCACAAATTTCAATAATAATTTTAAACCATTCCATATGAAAATTCAAAGGTATGGTACATTTTACAAGTTTTTTTAAGACATTTTTAGTTTTTATTTTGATATGATTTTCATTGGATTAATCAACTATAAAAATGAAGTGAACAAAGCAACAGATGTTTTTCCTCTTCTAATTCTACTACAATATCTTTATTGGGAAACTAAAACTTGGATTTTCATTTAACATTTTGCTTTAAATTTAATATAATTAATGAAGAACTATTGTGAGTGACATATTATTTTGAGAAACATTATGAATGTATTTAAATTAACCAAGTAAAATATATAGTTATATAACAATTTTTAAACAGAAATATGAACATGAAATCAAGATAAAATTGTGAGTTATGATTTTATAAGCATATAAAATCATAAAGAACAATATAAACTTTTTAAAATTAAAATTGAAGCTCAAAACAAATTAAGCTAACTGAAAAAACTATGCAATACTAACATACATATTTACTAGAGTGAATCCCCGGGAACAGCCTTCTTTTTCCTATTTTTTTAATAATTATTCTTTCGCTCTTTTTAAAAATAATTTCAAACTGAGCCATCAAACCTACATTAAGTCAAAGTCTTAGAGTAAACTTCACTTATTTCTTACATGAACTTTTTCTGGGAAATTTGTTTTCAATAAATAATATTGCTCCTACAATCAATATTTTTAACAAAAATCTGGAAAAATTACATACTTAAGATATTATGTTCTTTAATTAAAATACTACTAAAATATCCATATAGATTAAACAAAAATGATGCAGTGTACATAAAAACAAAGTACTATATTCAGAAACAGATATTAAGTATTTTTAACATATGAAAAGTTATGCCTCCAATTAAAATTCATCCAAAAAAAAAATACATATTTAATCAAAAAATGTGTTCACATTTTCCTCAGTATTAATCAAATAATATTTATACAAATTTCTTTCTATCGATGAAAACAGCAATAAAGATGCTCAGGAAATTTCTATTAAAAGAATAGAAACAAAATTTACTTCTATTTAGAACATAAAACACTGCAATGATAAAATTTTCAAGCATCTTCTATTGCAAATTTGCTACTTTTATGATTTAGATACTTGCATTAAATAAACTTAAACAGATTCTACTCAATGTTTTTCAAAACATCACCACATAAAACTATTTCAAAAAACATATTGCAGAAACATATTACACAAAATTCTTTTAAAAAATATTTTCATACCTTTGGCATCTTCCAGACTAGAAAATACATTATTCACTCTACAAAGAATATTTTCTGTGAGTTCTCTTGATTTTGCAATCATTGGAAAACTATTCCAAATGTAAAGAAGCTCCTAAAAAGTAAACTCATTCTTTTATATTTGACCACTTGAATAATATAGTATTAGAATTTTTAACAGAATTTAATTAGTACTACAACTAATATATTTTTTTTTGTTAAGTTCAAAATGATGTAAGGTTCAAATATTTCTTGTTCCTTTAAAATTTTAAGAGTTTGAGAAATGTAGATATAGCTGAATAATAAAATATTAATGTGACATTAGTTTTTTTTTTTCTTTCATGAAATATACTTTAAAGTATATAACTACTTTTTGTAGGGAGTAAATACTTTAGGAAACAAAATTATTTAACAAATTTCATTTTAGAAAATAAAATAAGTGATGATTTATTTCTACTAATTAACACAATTTTATGATGTTTTCAACTCGAAATACAGTGGACAAATGCCTATCCATAGCCAAAATAAAATCAAACTTTTCAATTAATGCTTACCAAAGCTGGAACAATAAGGCGACCGCCTTGTGAAGCAAACTTATTTGATTTCCTCACAACGTATTTTTCCAAAGGGATTGATTTTCCAGCTAAACGTTGTTTTAGACTTGGCACTTTTCTACATAACAAAAAAAGAAAGAATTCGATACATATAAGACACTAAGCAATAGTTACAATGTTTGTGTTTTCTTTTATAAACTTACTTTGCTTAAAATGTTTAAGATATACCGTAATTTCGCACGTATAGTCCGCACCATCGTATAGTCCACAGACACGATTTTATATAAAAAAATTTCAAAAATCTTCAGATAGTCCGCGGACTATACACCCGAAATTACATTATTTTAATACGGCAATATTAATGTATTTTAGAAACAAAGAACTAAGTATAAATAGAAAAAAAGTACTTCCTTACTAATATACCTTCAGAAATAAAACGCTAAATACAAATAAAAAACAGTGCTTACTAATTAATCATATATTAATTAATCACACATTCTACTACATTAACGAAAACCTTCAAAGTCCGATTCATCGGTATCAGAATTAAACAGTTCTAATATATTTTCGGGAAGAGTGTCCAAAGTTCATTTTCAGCATCACTATCTTCATTGTCAGTGATTTCCTCGCTTTCACTAACAATCCTGGCTTTTATAAATCCCGATTGGATGGTGGACACTAACACTTTTCCAGGATTTATCGACATATTCGGCAACTTCAGTGTATGAAGCGCGTCTCATATTTCCTCCTTTTGTACACCTTCTGACATCCAGTTCTCACAGCAAGCACATACGTGGGACTTGAAACTTCTGTTCATGCTAATATCCAGAGGTTGCAGAATTTTTGCTAAACCTCCTGGAATAACGCTAAGTTCAGCACCGATGTTTTTTTAGCTTCCGCCTTTACACTGTCTTTTATGTGTGCCCTCATGGAATCCATAATTAGTACTCCTTTGGAATTGAAAAAGGCACCTTCCCTCTTCTTCCAAACTTCTTGAAACCAATCGAGCATAATGTCCTCGTTGCACCAACCCTTTTCATTGCACCGTATTACGACGCTTCGAGGAAAATTTTCCTTGGGAATTGTTTTTCTCTTAAAGATTAAGAGCGGCTTCAACTTTGTGCCGTCAGCACAGCAGACGAGCATCACTGTGAAATGGGTCTTTTCTTGACCTGTTGTTGTTATTGATACTGTTTTCACTCCACAAGTATCGACGGTGTGATTCGGTGGGCAATCAAATGTTAATGGAACTTCGTCCATATTTATAATATTTTTTAGGGAATACTTCCCTTCTGCAATAACTTTCCTTGGAAACTGAAGGAAAGAAGCTTTTTCTCATCTACCTCGTCCAGAAAAGCCTGACACATTGTCGTTTTGCTGCGAACTCTCAAGTTTTTACAACGCATGAAGCGGTAAACCCAATTTATTCCTCCCTTGAAATCCGTTATCTGCATCTCTTCTGCCATGGACTTCGCTTGGAGAAGGATTTTAACTGTTGAAATGGACCGTCTGGCATTTCTTTGGTCGAGAACCCATCGCAGTAAATTTTCCTCTAAAGCTGGCCATTTTACTTTTCGTACCGATTGGATCGCTTTCTTCCCATGCTTTTTAACACATCCTTTTGTTTGCGCCAATTTCTCACCGCTTTCTCGTCCACTTCAAAATAACGGCCCGCTTCTCTATTTCCATCTTTTTCAGCTTTCTCAACTACCTTGAGTTTAAACTCAGCAGTAAAACTCCGGCGATGTTTCATCAATGTTATCGAAGATGAAAGACAAAATACTGTGCAACATGCTATCCTTGTGATAAGTGGTAATGAAATGTGACCTTCGACCCCACTCACTCAGTGTTGCCAAACCACGCTATAAGTAAATGAATCACGCTTTTTTTTCGTACTCCAGGTACTTGCTACTAAGGCTCCTAAAAATCGAGCTGACGCATACTACTTTTCCCCCTCCCGGCAGTTGCGCTAAAGCAGTGCGAAGGATACTGGGATACAAGACTCTGGTTGCGCTAAGTGAGTGCTCATATCCCGGCATTGCTTGATGCGCCAGCCTGGATTTTAGGAGCTCTACTTGCTACTACTCATTTGTTCTGCACCATGCTCTATGGTTTACTATCGATACATACGAATGTTTTCTTAGAATCTCACGCTTTTTTTATATTTGATCATCGGCAGTTCACAACAGCGTGTTTTTTAAATTTCAACGATTTTAACCGTGAACAACCAGCGTATTATCTGCACTGGTGGATAGTCCGCAGCTTCAAAAATTCGCATTTTAAACATAGATAGTCTGCGGACTATACGCGAGAAATTACGGTATGTAAATATTAAAGATACACTCAATTTCTTATGTTTATTTATTTATTTTATTAACTTGACAAATTTATTGCATATACTGATGATATGAGAACTTAATTACATGCAAATATACATTTACAGACAGTAGCATCATAAATGGTATGTATATATATAATATAAATTGTATGTGTATCAAATTAATTTTTTCCTTAAGAGTAACTCTTGTGATATATAGATATAATTTAAAATTTATTGTACACCATTTGAAAAAAATTTGCATCATTTTCAAAAATATAATTAATACAACATACATATGAATTTGGGTTCCAATTAGTTTCTGATTTAAAGAATTAAATAATTTGTCCACATTATGCCAATTTTTTTATATATTATTTAGAGGGACTTGTGCAATAATACTATTTATCGGAAATAAAACAAAAGGGAACAGTTTGTAATATCATGACTTTTTGTAGTGGAGTATATTGATGTATATCTGGACATCAATATGCTCAACAACAAATTTAAAATAATTTTGCTGAACATATATATTGAAAAAATATAAATATGGAATAACATTAAAATGTCCTTACGCCATGAGTTCTGTGATGGTATCTCTGAGCTCTGGATGTCCTTCTTCCATCATCATATATAGAATAGATGCATGGACATATGTGTAGATAGCTGGAGACCACTTGCATTCATTTCTCAGAATATCAGAACACTTAGCAGCTTCAGTCCAATCACATTTGAAACTGATATAATACATATAAAAATTATAAATCTTAGGAACACAATTTTATTATGAGTAAAATTTTGTATCACTTTTACTTTTATAGAGCTTAAACATTGAATAAAAATATATCTATGCAGTTAAGTAAATAAAATGTTAAGGAAGAACTAAAACGCAATTTAATTACTTAAGGGGAACATGATATGATTTACATATACACAAATTTTTAATTTAATGATTTTCAAAATTTTTTTGTTTACTACCTTTGTGTATATCATGTAAAACATTTTGTGTTCAAAATTTCCTAAAAAGCGAACTATTTAACTTTTTAAGGAAAAAAAATGAAGTGATTTTAAAATGCTACTCCTTCAAAAATGGACACACACACATAAAATTTGATTTAAAAGTACATCAAATTATGTATAACAAAAGTTGGTAAGGATATTGGGATAACATGATTAGTATTCGAGCAATATTTATTTTCATGAATGCTACTAAAAATTTCTTAAAAAATGTGTAATTTCTAAATTTAATTATTTTTAAAAAAATAAGCATTGCTTTAATTCAAAAATGCATACTATATTTTGTTATATGTATTATAAGTAATAGTTAGAAAAAAATATTAAAGCATTTCGCGCAATAAGAAAAAGCCTTAGCATTTTAAATGAAGTCAAATTAGATATTTTATCTTTCTGAGATAAACCAGTTTAAAGTTTTGATTTGCCATAGGAATGTGAATAAAAATAAATGCAAAAGTTAAAGTTCAAATTTTGTGAGATTATAGAAAAGTATATAAAGGATAATTTAGACTAAAAAAATTAGATTAGTTTTTTTGACAACTTTTTGTCAATGGGATCGTACTGTGTCCCTTTACGTCAGATATTAGTATGACGCGAACTGCAAGAAATATGTTTCCAAAAAACTTAAAATATTAAAATTATAATTTTTAAAATTAAAACGATTTTAAAATTTTAATTTTTAAAAAATTCTGAAACTAAAATTTAAAAAAAGTGACATTTTTGAATAATTTATCAATCATGTTTACTTTCTGTTCTTAAGTATGTCTACATAAACAACATGTTAAAGACAAAAACTATTTTTTTAAAAGTTAAATATTTCTTAATTAAATAATTAGTCTTTTTCATAAATAAAATATTCTTAAACAACTGTTTTTTTAAATACTTAAAAATGTATAATTAGTTAAACGAAGCATACCAATTACACCAAAGAAGTTCCCAATAACAGAGATAATGGAACTGTTTCCATTCTTGTTGCACATTGATAGAATGTTGATATGTTGTTATTGCCTGAAAAAAAAATTAATATTTTTATACTGAAAAATTACACATTCTGCCATAAAAACTTTAATTAAAATTAATTATATATTACAGATACATGTTTTTGAAAGAAATATTCAGAATACAGACTTTCAACTTAGAGAGTTACTTTGATTACATTAACATATTTGAGAAGTTCATTCCTAAATGTTTCGAGTCCCACAAAATATTAGTGAAATATATGAATAAAATTGTTTTCAAATGTGAAAAAATACCTATTTAAAATTTTATATAAGATAATTACTCATTTGAAACTTTTAACAAAATATCTTTAGTTTAAAAAATTTTTGTAAACAAATTTCAGAGGAAAAAATATACTTACATCATCAATCTGTCCTCGTAATTGTTTTATACGACCAGAAAGAAATATAAACAGAGCTGCCTAAAATGAAAGAAATAAATAACATTCATATATGTACTCAACATAAATATTAATGTCATCATTGTAGCTTAATTCAGTTGAAAATATAGCCATATTAGTTCTCTGTAATATTTCTGTACTATTACATTTCATAGATTAAAATTTTGATATGTTTGAATGTAATACATAAATGGTAAAATAATTAGTTTAACAATACCATTTTATTGGCACTACTTCCTTAACCTTACTTTGCATACGAATCATTAAAAAATATTTTTTATTCAATCCATGTTTTATTTTTACACCACATACACACACATACATACACATATAACACACACATACATACTTACATATATACATTAAGTTTTATTTTTCTACTAGTACATTTACTTTTATGAATTTCTCCAAAGATTCTAAAAATAAAATAGATATGCTAAAACATTATCATATGACAAAAAACATGTTAAAATGTGCATTATAATTTCTTTGAATTAGATTGCTTAGAATACTAAATGACTTGGAACATTTTTAACAGTAATTGATAATTAAAATCAGAATTTGAAGGGGAAAAAATTCTTTGAAACTGTTAGGTTTGTAAAACAATGCCCCAATACCTTTTAATAAATATTAAAATAAAAACATTGATTTTTTAAAAAAATTATAGCAAAAATGAAGTGTGTGCAAGTAAAAACGGTTTCAAATTTGTGAATTTCTTATCTTCTTTTAAAAAATAAGATGCCAAATATATACATTTCAAAAACAAATTTAAAATAAATATATGTTAAGAAATATGATTAAGTAAATTTAAGCAATACGTTTATTATATGTGAAACAATTCACATGCAATTTTAAATTTGTTATTGATGCTTGTATTCATATCTATGTCACACACACAAAAGATTATAAAGTATGAAACAAATATAGTTTAGCTTATAAAATAAGCAATAGTTACTAATATGGAAACATTAATTGGTTCATAACTTCATTGCTACTATAAACAAAGATATTTGAAAAGTTTAGAAAATTTCCTTACTTCAGGATATCTGACCAGCATGTCATTTACAATTACTTCCGAGGCATCAATATCTCCATCACCACAACCTTAAAATATATATAAATTATATTTATAAAAGTTAAACATTGTAATAATGAATGTTAAAAACTTATAGTTGACATTATAATAAATATATATATATATATATAAATAATATTGACCTAACTTAAATTAATGAATAGATGATCTAAAAATTACTTAAAATTCAAAATAAAATTGGTACAAACCAAAGCACATAAAGGAAAAAACAATCAATACTTATTTATACTTTTAACAAAATTAAATATTAGCATTGAAGCTCTATATGCCAAACTACAATGAGAATTAAACTACAATTTAAATTTATAATAAATTTAAACATTGAAAATCAGAATATTGTAAAACAGTAATTTCTGATTTTGAAGAACTCAATATTAATTTTAATACTCTTTTATTTTATATCTAATTTCTAATTTAATTGAATTCAGTGGAAGAATTATTTACAAACCAATAATAAATACCAATCAGTAAATAAATTGAGATTTATTCAAGTACAATAATACAACATTTTGTGAATCAAAAGAACATTCAATAAACAAATTATTATTGATAATATTCAACAGTATAAATACCTTATATGATAACTAACTTAATCTCACGATATTTTACAATTCTATGAACAAAAATATAAACATTTTGAGAGTCACTATTTTAGCAATGTTCCTTAATAAATTTACTTTGATTTTTTAATAACTTGACTATGTATCCCTCAAACATTTTTTACTTTTAAATTAAAAATAAATGTATATGTGTCCCAAAAACATTTTTATTGGTATTATTAATATATAAATAAATAAAAATTATATAAATCAATGCAAAATAATATAGAAAAAAAACGTATTACCATCAGAAATCAAGGACCTTGTAAAATAAAATTTCAAAAACAAGAGGAAATGAGTCTAGCAGACCAATATATATATTCATTGGTTCACACCAGTTTAACAGAATTCATACTGAATTTCTTTTAGTACTGTTCAGAAAACAATGATTTTAGAACTCATTAAATATTTTAAATAATAATATTGTTCTTCATTGGAAATAGCTTACATTGTTTTTAAGAATTTTTTAGAACTTTTTTTATGCATACTTTAATTTTCTTACGGGAAAAAAATTTCTTTTGATTTCTTTTATGTGTACGTTTAAGGCATTCCTTAGATCAACAAACTAGATAATTAATTACTTCAATCTCACCATTACAGAATCATTAAATTTAAAAAAAAACATTAAGTTATTTTTATAAAAAACATACTTACCAAAAATATAAGTTACAAGTGTATGGAATGTTACAAGAATTAGTGCACAAAGTGGTGATCGTAAACTCTCTTTCATAGCATAACCCTCATCTAGTTCTTTTAAGCCCAGTTGCTGAAACATAATTAAATCTTTACACACATCTGCATACAAATCAACCATGATATTTACTAAATTTAAAATTATTTTTCTACATCTTAAATTTAAGGTGATTATTATTCTTATTATTTACACATCTCATTTACAGCCACAAAACTACTTTATTCAACTGCAAAAATTTAAAGAAATTATTTAAATAAATCATAAAAAAATTTTACTAAATAATTCAAAAGTATAAAGTTGCATGTCAAAGATTTACATGCTCGGAAATATTTTTAAAAAATTGTCATAAAATATCAATACAAGAAAATATATATTTTCAGTGTTTCATTCCTTTTTTTTTTTTTTTGCCCTTTCCTTTTTGTAAGTATTTAATTACATAATCTTCTGCATTGAGACAATGGTAGATGCAATAAATTAATAAAAAAAAGGAATTTTCAAAATCTTTAACTCAATTACAGCCAACTATCCGTAGTTCACGCTAGAAGTTTAAATTGATTGCAATTGGTCATGGAAGAATCTTAAAGATGTTTTGGTTTAAGAATTATTTGGTTAAAATATATTAATTATATATATATTTATGTATTACTAAAATTAAAATGTTTTTATTGTTGTGACTATATGTATGTTAGGCTTAGAAGTAGGAATCAAAACAAGGAGCTCACTTGATGGGGCATACTGCAGAAAATATCTAGCTTATTTGCATCACTTCTGCATTACTATTGCTTTACACATTTGTGTTATTAATTGCTACCAGATGAAAGTAGGAGACAAGTTGTAAAATCGAACAAAATGATGAAAAATTTAACTGAGGAAAAAAACTTAAATATCTCATAAGCATTGTTTGGAAAAGGAATATTATTCAGAGACACCAGTTACGAGTTCTTTCATTTTTTTTTTTTTTTTCATTTTCAAATTACTGTAAATGCCACTTTAGTAATGAGAGTAACTATAATAGTAATACTATATGAGTAATTTAATATAACTTAAATTTCAAGAAATCTAGTTATATTAAAATAATTCTTTAAGTATTAAATTAATTATTTAATTAATTAGTATTAAATTAATTAGTTAATTAGTTTAGAAATTAGTTATTCTTTAAAATAAAATATTAGCCCTATAAAGACAAGATACTTCACATAACAAAAAAAAACAATTAAACATAACAATTAAGCAATATTTTTCTATAATTTTTAATGAATACTAACTCACAACCATTTTCAATCACACCTTCTGACAGGATAACTTATAAAAATACTTTTCTTAAATAAATTAGCTTCAAACATTTAATTAACTTACTCGATTTCCTGAGAAACCAATGAACTCAAGAAGTTTCAAAACTTTAGTTGGCAGTTGTGAAATCATCTAAAAAGGCATATTAAATGCAATAAATAAAATGTGTTAATATTATGTAAAAAATAATGTGTAATTCCATAATATCTTAAATATCATCTCAGATATCAATGGTTAGTTTTTACACATCATCTTTCATTTTCAAACTTGAATTCATAAAATATAATAATGTATCTCTTAATTCATACTACAAAAAATTAACACTAATTAAAAAATATTGAGTATTAAAACAATAATCATGTTAAATATTGAAAGAATATTTGGATAATTTTTTTAATTAAAACATAACAAAATTACTTTTTTATTGCTTTAATGTATAGATTTATTTAATATTCTAATCAAGTTTAGCTATACTTTTTACTCCACTTTTTCATATTAATTTTTTATAATGATAATTAAACTAAAATAATATGTGCAAATCAAACATAATATTTAAATTGTGAAATAGTAAATATTTTGAAGAAAATATTCTCTCATACTTGTGTTCTTTAAGTAAGATTTATATTTTAATAAATTCAGTCCCCTCCTCCTCCTTTTTAAAATCTTTTAACAGCAGTTACTTAGTTATAAATTTGCAAAAAACGAAATAAAAAAAATAAATAACAATTACATTGTTTCACTATTATACTTGTAAGCTAAAATGTAATTACCAAATTAAAAGCACCAACACCCATTCGAACACCACTTTCAAAGTGCTTTTTTCGAAGCTCATTACCCCATCGTCTTGTTTCTAAAATATGCATACATTCCCTGAGAAATAAAAGATCAAATGTATTCATTAAAACAAAAAGAATCGCAAATTATGATTTTTTTAAACACTTCCAATATTGTTTTTAATAAAAATATTTCTTTCTAGAAACTAGGATTTTTAAAAATTTTAAACTACATCATTTTGAGGTTCTTGATTTAACACATGAATTTCTTTTTGAATTTCATTTAAAATTAATACTGATAATATGTTTCTTCATAAATTATATAAATTTTGTTTCATAACAATTTTTTAAATGCTTGCATATAGCTCTTGTGTTGCTTCAGAGTACAAGGTAAATTAAAATCATTCAGTAAAAAAACTGCAAACTCATTCCAAAATACAACATTTTTTCTTACAAATCATATTTATTTGAATGTCATTGCATATTACTCAAAATTGCAAAATAACAAGTGAATTAAGAAACATGAATGTGTCTTTTTTTTAATCAGTTATTGTTCTACATTTCTTACAAAACAAAGCTGACAAAGCATTAAGAAACAATAAACTATTTTTAATATCAAATATAAAGAACATAAAAAAGTACTAAGGTATAAATTAATTGTGATCTTGAGAAAAATAGTGTAAAATAAATTAAGATGCTTTAGTATCAATTACAAAAATATTATCAGATATGATTTTTCAAAAAAAAAAAACACATATTGAAGAAAATATTCAACAAAAATTATTTAAGCAATCATACAATATACTATCTAAAAGTAGAAAAAGTAGTATAAATATAAGAAAATGAAACATACTTATAGGAATGATAGCAAGTTCTAATCCTAAGACTCCCTCGCACAAAATTTACAAGGCTTTGATCTTCAACAAAAGTCAAAACTGCTGTCAATAATAAACACTCAGCATAGCATAATTCTGCATGCACTTCCTCTATAAATATTATATATATAGAAGGTATATTTTATTCAAATAAGATAAAACAGAAAATATGACTAGACATAAAAAAGATAAATGAAGAAAATTATACCTTCAGTATATAAATTATAATCTGGTCGCCTAATCATTTTTGACATAGTGTGCTTTTTACGTTTTCTCT
This sequence comes from Trichonephila clavata, assembly GCA_019973975.1. Lineage (NCBI taxonomy): Eukaryota > Metazoa > Arthropoda > Arachnida > Araneae > Nephilidae > Trichonephila > Trichonephila clavata. Next base: position 62,867 of record BMAO01030076.1, read on the forward strand.
GGCAAACATCCACTGCTTGTCTCAAAGCTTCAGCTGCCTTTTCTATCTCTTTCTAAAAAGACATTTTAAGCATTGACTTTTATTATATCAATTAATATTTAATACATTCTATTAAATTGCTATAAGCTACTAAAAATTCTAAAGGGAAGACCTAAATAGCTATAAATGCTAAAAGATTATATTACATAAATATCTAGATAACTTACAACAAATGAAACTGTAGTGTAGTGTAAATTCAGCAGGAAAGTATCAAATTTAATTCAATAAAATCTTCAAATAAAAATTAAGTCAATTTAATTTTTATATTATTTATTAGTTAAAAAATACATTATAAAAAAACAAATGAATAACAATATTCTTCTTACATTTAAAATAGGTTATTCATTGATACAAATATGAAGCTTTTCATGATCATTGTAGTACAAACCCTGCTATAAATTCTTTGTATACTTCAGGGAATAGCATTTCTCAGAACACTGCAGTTGCCTGGATCATTAGCAACAGACTTTAAAATTTTTTCATTTTTTTTCTAATTGCTAAACAGACCATAAATTGTTGATCTGCTAGTATGAGAGGCTTAAGATATGAAGTTTACAGTTTCTGTATTATGGAATCATTCATGTCTTGTTAAATAATGTAAGAGTTGTATATTTAAGATTTTTCATTCAATGAGAGACAAATTACAACAACTCACTTAACAGTCAACAAAAAAATAAAGCAGAAAATAATAATTAATTACAGTAGTCCACAAGCCCCACATCAAGATGAAAATTGGCTAGAGTGAATGATAACTTTTGGGAGCGAAATATTACAAATACTACAAAATGTATTTCTAAGCATAATATACAATGTTAAGGTAGTTTTAACACTTCAAAAAACTGCTCATGATGCAAAAATTCAAATTAGAATTTTTTTTAGATATAATGTTATGGATGATGCTGGGGGTAATCAGAAAATACAATGAGAAAAAATCCAACAGCCCAAATTTACCTTAGATAATGTTAATACATATATAATTAAAAATAAAAAAATCAATTAAAAGGAAAATATTAACTTACTGCTTCCATAGTCAGCAGTGCTTGCATAAAAAGCATTGTGCCCTTTCCTAAGGCATGATACGTACTGATATGCGACCTGCAAGAAAAATATTAAATTTGCTATTTTTGTACATTATTCCATAAAAGTATACAAATATAAAAAAGACAAAAGTAATTTATTTAGTTCTTAAAGCTAGCAGAAATATTAAATATTGGTACATAATTATAAATTAACTGCATCATAGTGCTAATTCTAGATAAGTTTGGCAAAATAACAACCTACTAGTCCTTTGAAAATCTAAGCAAACACTCTAGGTTTATTTAAATATCCATCACTTATTAAGAAATAACTGAAATGTTTTGCTTTAATATTTTGAGAGTAAAGGGGGAAAAGATTTTAGCAACATTTTTTCAATTGTGTAAATTATTTCTGTGTATGAAATAGTATGTTAACAATAATAAATCATATATATTATAAAAGGTATTAAAATATATATTAAAATTTCACAAGATATGATATTTATATTTGGAATTCTATTTTTTTTTCAAAGCTGATTTGACCAAAATTCAATATATTCAAAGAATGTAACTTTGATTAATTCGAAATCGATAGTGTAGCTAAAAGTAATTAATATACATATATATATTTTTTAACCTGTGCCAGACCTAGATATTATCACCATCAATATATGATTGGCAGTTCAATGTAATTTAAAAACACAATAAAAAGTTACATTGGATTTTAACAGCATTAGCCACTGTTATGTTGTTGAGTCCAGAACAAGAGATCAAATGTAATCTCTGCAAGTCATTAACATTACATAAAGAGCAAGTTGGGGGGGGATTAATCTGAGTATGTTTCATCAGGTAGTCATGTCCAGTTTTAATTCTACAGTTAACAACATTAACAAGTCTGAGAAAATAGCAAGGAATAGAACCTTCCATTAAGGAGCCCCAAATCTTCCCTCCTCTCTCCACAGAGACCCCATCCTTTTTTTTTTGAAGATCAGCCTTAAATCAGTAACTAATATATATATATATAATATTTAAGTTTTGTACACAGATTTAACTCTACATCACATAAAAGGAAATCTTACCATGGTACCAAACTATCCAGAGATGCGGCAAATTTATTTTGTAAAAACAGATCCAAAGCAATTTTAGCTTCTTTGATGGATTCATCTAAACTAGGTAGGCCATCACTAAAAAAATTATTCAAATTGCATGAAAATATCAAATTGAAAATAACATCCTATGACACATTTATAATAATAAAATAAAATTTCATATAGACAGCTCTAATATATTTATGAAAATTAAAATATGTTTGTTCATGCATTAAACACATTCATACAGAGAAAGAGTAAAGAAATTACTTACATATGCAACCCATCCAAAGCATCTTCAAAGGCCTGTAAAAAAACAACAAAATTTAGAGTAAAAAAAATGTATTGAAAATAAATATCTTTAAACTACTGTGAATACAATCAGACAATTTCATCAAATAAGTTTTGATAATAAAATATAAATGTATGCATATAAAACAAGAAAATTAATGCAAAAGTTATGCAATTAAAAAAATTAAAAGTAAATCATTTTTAAATAAAGTGATGGGATTTGATGAGAAGAGATTGTAATATGAAATAAAAGTACAAATTTAATAAAGAGTCATAATAAAGTTTTTCATTCAATTAAACATTACACACAAATATTGCATTTTACTCAATATGTTTTTTATAACATATACTAGGAATACACATGAAGAAATCAAAAATATTATAAATCTAATTCTTTTAAAGAAGTGTATATATAAATAATTAACCAAGGGATATACATCAATAAATCAATATTAGATCTGTCACAAGAATTCAAACTCTGTAACAAATATAAGCAATTAAAAATACAAATTGTAAAAATTTTCATTAAGAATAATGCAAAATTTACATTAAAATTAATAAAAGAATTATCAAATTTACTTTTATAAACATGAGTGCACTAGGCAAGTACAATGCTTAGCTGAAACAAAATTACTTTAAAAACGATTCTTTCATGGGGCAAATTTATTTTTAAAAGACAGTAACAGATAAATGGTAAATATCAAAATAAAAAGTATGATATTTTGATTTTAGTTTGTGAAACAAAACTGGAAAGTCCTCCTTTTTTTCTACTTTTTATTGGTAAAAGGTGAAAAATTATATATAATTAGCACAAGTTTCATAAATATAAAAACATAATGCTGTTCATGACATATATCTAAATGACTAAAATCTGTACATAGGCGATAAAGATGATTTGTATTAATAGATAATTATATATTTTTTAAAATGCAGTGCCAGAGAAAATCTAGTTCTTATTTACATTTATCAATGATGTTTAAAGTTCTCATCATAATGTAATTTATTTAACAATAACAACCAAATACAACTTTACATATTTATTCCAAAAACACCATCTTTTGGAAATATGACACGAGATTAAAATTAGTTTCAGTCAATATTAAAAAACACAGAAACTTATTTGAAAAAAAAAATGAATACAATCGATTTTTCTAAGATTAAAAACAAGAAAACAAATCTTTATAAAATCTATTCAACCTAAGAAATAGCACCAATTGAAAAAACATTACCTCGTCTTCACTGTCGCTCCCAGCCATCTAAATTATTTAACAGTTTTCAACAGTTTAACATATTTTTCAGAGGTGACATAACAATATAACACACAGTTGAATGAAACCGAAAATAAATAAAAGACACAAATAACGGCACTATAACGATTACAGTTAAAGTTCCTCTTAGAAAGAAAGACAAATGGTTTAAATTTGAATTAATTAAAAACACTTTGCTTCAACAGCTAATAAATTATGATGCTTGTTCGACATAAAAAAAATTGAAAAAATCAAGCCTAAATTTATTTTACCAACATTTCATTTACTTTCTAAAGTTAATGTGAATAACTTCTCAAGATAAGAGAGCCTTCCACAAAAAAGTATGAAGTACCACAAAAATTCTTTGAGAACTTAGATAAGAGTTTTGATAAAACTTTAAATATACTTCCGATCCGACAAAAAAAATTTTTAAATTTTGGTAGAATGAATCTTTATGAAAGCAATATCTAATTTTTAAAAAACTTCAAAAGCTGAAGAAACAAATTCGTTACTAAAAATATTCCGAGAGAGAAGAGTTATTATTAACGCATTTCTTTCCTCTTATTTACTATCAATCGTTAAAATTTTGAGAAACTATTGAGACTTCTAAAAATTTTAAAGAGAAGATAGAGTTGCAGAATTCTTCCTTATAAAGAAGTACAATAAAGATGAGGAGAACCTTGAAATTTTTAACCGTTTTACAAAGAAAATGAATTTGCAATACAATGCTGAACACATCATTGAAAATTCCTGCTGACGCAATTATGGAACGCGTACATGATGAATAATGATATTTTTAAGCCTCAATATGCTTCAGCTACAGTATTTTTGCAGTATATATTATTCAAAAATCATTTCAGAACAATTAAAAGCAATATTTTATTTTTAACTAGCTTTTACCCGCGGCTCCGCTCGCGTTGATGTCTTTAAATAACTGTCAAAGTCGTAATCATTATCATTAGAAAGTAACTAATATACTATGGAAATTTTTTATTGCTTTACTGGAACCAATAAAATTTAAAAATTCTAAAATTTAGCTTAGTTTAAAAAAACTGAAAACGTAATTTATTATAATAATTAACAACAAATATTCAATAACTTAAACTATTAATATCTTTAAAAATCGAAAGTATCTACGTTTAATATATAATTCCTCTTTAAACAGAATATTCAGACTGAATTTTTAAACTTTTCCCCATAACCTTGAATTCACCAGCCAAGATAAAATAAAGCTACCCCATTCCTCCCTATAATTATCTATACTATCTCGTAAATCCTGAAGGTCCGATTTAACGCTTCTATAGCTTTCTTGTGAGACATCGTACTTTCATCCCACAATAAAACTTACATTGTGGAACCATCCAGCCTTGAGAGCTATTTTTTCTGAAATTTCAGATGAGTGAATATTCAAATGCAAGATTAAGCGATAGTTATAAAACGGAATGTGCAGTAAGACCTTTAATCATTAAAATCGCGGCTATACCAGAAGAAGACTCGGAAGAGCAACTGCTATCTTCCGGGTTTTTCTGATGGTCATTAATAATAAGTTTAGCAAAAACGTTTTTCCGGTTCCTCCAGGGGCATTGAGATAAAAGAGCACTGCCGGATTCTATTTTGCGTAACACTTGTTGGATAACGTGACTTTGTTCCGGAATTAATTGAGGGATAAATTCTGTTACTTGATGCTGCAACGCTATAAAATCGTAGTTTAATTCTCAAGCAATTTCATTATCGAAGCCATTTCCGTCGACACGTCTAGGACTAATCATTCCAAAATCATGTAGGTTCTTCCCAACCATTCTGAAAACCTTTATTGCGTTTCGATGTAGATGCGTTCATTGAAAGGCATATTTGGTTGTACTTGCTGCAATCGTCGCTAAATATATTCCGCTATGTAGTCTTTGTACTTATTCCAAAAGGTTTGAGGATTAGAAAGACCGAAGATGAAATAAGTATTGCGTAAAGCTCCATACCTTTACTCAGCGAGTGACATTGTATGGCTTCCTCCATAGTAATATCTAGTATATCTTCAAAGTATCCATGTAAAATATCTAGGTTCAGTATGAGTGAAAAAGTTTGTGCAAAATATGAATATTGTATAATTAGGTTTAAAAAAAGTTCAAAGTAGTAAATACTCGATAAATCAAAACTTTTTATGAAACTGTCAATTAATATTACCATAGAATTTTCAATATCACACGCGCGCAATTCACTAAAACTTTATTTCGTTTCCCTCTTTAAAAAGTGGGAGAAAATTTGCATTAAAATATCTGGGATTGTCGGAATAGAGAACTTCTTAGCCAACTTGGCGATATTTCTCAAAGTTTGAGTTTGACATTTAACAAACGTAATGTAATAAACATTAGATGTTTAATAAAAACCATTTAAAAAATTGCTTTTTGTAAAGATGCTCAACTACACTATGTTTCAGTTATTTGTTAGAAATGTGAGAAAATTTTTATTAAAATTTCCATTATTGACCAAATGCATAATTTTGCGCCAACTTGGCGGGGAGTAAGCAACATACCACGGTTTTACCCGAATAGTTTCCGTTCCTGTAGGAATATGGAGATAAAATATATCTTATGTTACTCGCTAATAATGTAGCTTTCCATTGGTGAAAGAATTTTTAAAATCGGACCAGAAGTTCCCGAGATTAGCCGGAACAAACAGACAGACAGACAGACAAAAATTTTAAAAATTGATTTTTTGATATAAGTACCATATGTACCTTTAAATGCATTTAGTAAAAAGCTGCTAATTTGAAATTACAAACAGACACTTCAATTTTATTTATTTGTATAGACTATGTTTCAGTTATTTGTTAGAAACGTGAGAAAAATTTTATTAATATTTCCATTATTGACCAAATGCATAATTTTGCGCCAACTTGGCGGGGAGTAAGCAACATACCACGGTTTTACCCGAATAGTTTCCGTTCCCGTAGGAATATGGAGATAAAATATATCTTATGTTACTCGCTAATAATGTAGCTTTCCATTGGTGAAAGAATTTTTAAAATCGGACCAAAAGTTCCCGAGATTAGCCGGAACAAACAGACAGACAGACAGACAAAAATTTTAAAAATTGATTTTTTGATATAAGTACCATATGTACCTTTAAATGCATTTAGTAAAAAGCTGCAAATTTGAAATTACAAACAGACACTTCAATTTTATTTATTTGTATAGATTTTCTTAATATTTTATGTAAACTCTCTCTGTTGCCAAACAGAAAAACGGAAGAATTTCCTAAATCGGAATTGTCTTTTTCACTTTAAATTGAATGATCTGCTAAGAAAATCTGGAAAATAGCTTTTACATAAATTATGAAAAAAAAATAATAATAAAGGACAGTTAAATAAGATTATATATAATATATATATATATATATATACCGTTGATTTGTACTATAGAACTAAATTCATAATTTCATTGATTAATTTTCTTGTAAGTAATTTAATAAAATTTGAAATACGGAAAGAAGTAGGAGAAATATAATTTTTTAAATAATTAATAACATTTAATCGAATTATTTGTTTAGATTCCTAACATGTTTATTTGCTAAGAATTAACAGCATATTCTCCACCTTTCATATTACATAAAAAAAAATATGTGAAAATTTATTTGCAAAAATCCGGCATTCTACGGTACACTTAGTTTTTAAAAGAAAGCCGAAAGCTAGCCGGCAATTTATGAAACTATTAAGGTTTCTCACATTTCCTAGGCATTCTACAAAATACCAAAATTGACAAACCGGCTATGTTTAAAACATCTCTGAATTGTTTTGAGATTAAATTATAATGACAATGTTTTAATTTTTTACAAGAAAAATTTTATTTTAAAATGTAATCAATTTTATTTCTCTCTCTACTTTCTTGCTGCAGAAATATGGTTCATATTTTATCTTGTTTTCTTTAATAAAAAGGACAAATTTTGTTTTGTGACAACTGCATTTTTCTAATAAAATTTCTTAATGGTACAGTTGAAGTTTTTTTTTTTTCAAAGTAACTTTGGCATTTTACAGTTTTTCAATAATAAGCTGATGAACTTTTATCATACTTTACCTAAATAGAATTTGTCATTTTGTAGAATCAGGGGCGTACACGGCACTATTACGCCGGGGGGGGGGGGATGGTACATAGTAAAAGAGCAGACGTAAGCGCGAAGGGGTGGGTGAGTGAGTGAATATTACAATTTATAGGTCTGTGGAAGGGGGAGGGGCTGTAGAACCCCCAAAACCTTCTCTTGTGAACCCCCCTGAACAGCTTGCTCGTATATATATAATCCTAGAGAAAGTGTATAATAGTTCCCATATTTCATTTCCTGAATCCTGAATAGATCAGACATTAAATAAAATGCCTAGGTATTCTATAGAATGCTGGCTTTTCATACATTGCCGAAAACATATACAACAATACATAAAATATTATTGCAGAAAATGGACATTTTTGTAATTTAATGTAAAATTAGGCATTGTCATCACACTGAAATGGAAAAAAAAATGTTGATGAAATCCTCGTAACTCCCTTTCGTGGAGTCGATTCGATTAAAAACTTACTTTTAGCAGAAAAAACTTATTTTTATAAAACAAAAGAAGCATGTTCGCCAAATATCAAGTTTGTAGGTTCAATAGTTAAAAAAAAAGAGAACTTTTTGTCTCTAACGCCCAAGTAACCCCTCAAAACCTTCTTTAGGAGTCAATTTCCGCAAACACTGAGTTTTTTCTTAGTTGTTTTTTTTTTCAGAAAAAGAAACGTGTCTGCCAATTTTCAAGTCCCTTGACTTAATTGTTCCGGAGAATTCATGATGAGTGAATCGCTTTGTCAGTTCTGATGTACTGGAATCCACAGTACTCCTAGTGCTACTGAAGCCCCTCTGTGGAGGGTCTTTTGCGCGTAAAATCTGCCGTTGCTCAAAGTCCTGACGTTATTGTGGTGTGAATGTTAGAGCAGGGTACTCGATCAGATGTCATCCTCGTAACCTGAACGTGGTTTAAAATTACGAGGTCCGTCGCCAATAGCCCATGTGTTGCCTTATATAGAGGCTACAATGTTAATAAAAATCCACTCACTCTGATGTACTCATGCCCCAACGAATTCAGAAAAGCATGCTGATAGCATTTATTTTTTGATGATGATACTTTAAAGTAAGCGCATTATACGCGAAGTGTTGACAAATTATAACTGTCATGGAAACGCTCTAGTGAAGCTTAGGACGGACAAAAGCGTTCATTTTCTAAATCCGAAAACCTTCATCTCATTTCAATGTAAGACACTTCTAGAATGTTTTAATGCGTATGATCAAATTTTTGCAATCCAAATAGTTGGTTGTGGTGGATGATGCAATATTGTACTAACTCACTACAAAAACTGAAGACGTGGGATTTTTTTTGAGAACTCAGTTTACGTTGAACTATGTTGACATAGTTAAGTGGGCAAGAGCAAAAAGAACTAAGATATTAGAAAAAAGATGTATGTGTATATTATACGTTTTTTCCCCCTGATATCTTAGTTCCTGTTTATTCGTTTATATTTATACGCTTAATAATAGAAACGAAAAAAACTCAAATATACTTACGAAGTGATCTACATGGTGCTTATTGATCTTTTCAACATCCTTTTGTCCTTTTTTGCTATCACTTTTTGTCAATTTACAAATCTTGACTCTAGAAGAAAGTAAAAAAAAAGTGTAGTCATTCTAACAAAAAGCGTACGACATGTTTACATTACACTTAATCTAATGACAAAACGCAGGTGTTTTAAGGTTAATTCTTTTTCTTCTTTACTTTAATTCTGAATAATGTATAACATCCTTCTCTCCTGACCTATTTTTTTCCATAAAGTTACGAAAAGTGCAGGTAACTTCTTTTCTCATTCACTGTACAAAACTATTATTTTTGTCACTGAAAAAATTTTAATACATAATTCCTTTTAAAAATAACATAGGAAAATCCTGGAACACATTCTTTTTCAGCCTAAGAGCATCTGTATTTATACGAATGGTTGCAAAAAAATATATATATATAAATAACAATGAATAAAGAATGTAGAGTAGTAGAGTGGAAAGTTCCGGAATAGATGTAATACTTAACAACAGAGTACACACATGTGTGCTTTCACAATATGTACAATTATTATATATATATACAGTTTTTTTCGTTTCATATGTACAGGTTTTATAACTTCGCTTTAATTAATGTTGAATAAAATTAAATGTAAAAAAACTTTTTTAAGAACAAGCTTTTATTTAAACGCGCTAAAAGAATAAAATAAACTTTTTCCTTTAAAACTTTTTTTACTATCAACTATAACGTCATTACACAATTTATATGATATAAAAGCTTGTCGCAATATTTAAGTACTCATATTTACGTAGTTTGAA